>PVLC010021240.1:0-28225 GCA_004027655.1 Graphiurus murinus
TTAGGTCCTTTGCCCATTTTTTGATTGGGTTATTTGCTCTCTTAGTTGGGATTTTCTTGAGTTCTTTGTATATCCTAGTTATTAAACCTCTATCTGAAGTATAGCTGGCAAAAATTTTCTCCCACTCTGTAGGTTCTCTGTTGAGGTTCTTGATAGTTTCCTTTGCTTTGCAGAAGCTCTTTAGTTTCATGCAATCCCAAAGATTGATCTTCCTTTGAGCTGCCTGTGCCAACAAAAATCAATCAAAAAAGAAAGACTCCAGCCGGGCGTGGTGGCGCACGCTTGTAATCCCAGCATTCGGGAGGCTGAGACCAGAGGATCCGGGTTCGAGGCCAGCCTCAGCTACCTAGTGAGGCACTCCGCAACTTAGTGAGACTCGGTTTCAATATAAAGAATAAAAAATAGGGCTGGGGGTATAGCTCAGAGGTAGAATGCCCCTGAGTTCAATCCCCAGTACCGCAAAAAAAAAAAAAAAAAAAAGAAAGACTCCAGAAATATTCCAGATTCAAGGAGGCTAATGTGACAAGATAGTTAAGTATACTATCTGATCCTAGACTGGATCCCAGACTGAAGGGTATGGGATGCGTTTAAGCCATTACTGAGCCAGTTGACAAGACCAGAATTTGTACTAAAGACCAAATATTGTTATCAAGGTTAAATTTATTGAAGCATATGGTGGACTGTTTTGAAACAGAGAATATCCTGATTCTTCAGAAATATACACTGAACTGTTTAGGGGTAAAAGCTGTGATGTACTAAATATATCTTCCAAGTGGTTAGAAAGAAAAAAATGGGAGCTGGGTGTGGTGGTGCATGCCTGTAATCCTAGTCCTTGGAAGGCTAAGACAATGGGATCATAGGTTTAAGGTCAGCCTCAGCAACTTAGTGAGACCCTGCCTTAAAATAAAAAAATAAACAAAAGGGCTGGGGGTGTAGCTCTGAGGTAGAATGCCCCTGGGTTCAATCACCAATCCCCTCTCCCTCATAAAAAAGAAAAAAAATACAAGAGTGCAGACAGAGAAAGAGAGAAGGAGAAAAGGAAATGGGGTGAGATTGTGGGTGAATCTGTGGGGGGGCTACACAAATTTTCTTTCTACTATTCTTATTTGCAACTTTCTATAAGTTTGAAATTATTTCAAAATAGTTAAAATAATTGCCAAGAAGCTGGGCATGGTGGTGTACACCTATATTCCCAGTAGTCAAGAGGCTGAAGCAGGAGGATTCAAAGTTTGAGGCCAGCCTTGGCAACTTAGCAAGACCCAATCTCAAAGTAAAATTTAAAATGGGGGAGGGAGCTGGGATATAGTTAAGTGGTAAAGTGCTTGTCTAGCATACACAAGGCCCCAGATTCAGCCCTCAGTACTGGGGGGAAAGTCTCCAGGTATGAGTAGGAAGCAGTCGCTCTTAGAAGAGGAGTCGGGATACCTGTTCTAGGCCACTTCCCACAGGATGCTGCTGCAGCGGCCACAGGCCTGGGACACGCTGCTAACAGAAGAGTGAGACAGGGATAAAGGGTCTCAGGTTCCTTTCAACCCCATTTTGTGATTCTCTTTGCTGGGGTTCAAAGTCAAGGCCAAAGGCCATTTATGTTTAGACTGGCTCACTGATCCTCTTAGGAGAGTGGATTCTCACTTTGAGTGAAGAGGATTTCTAGCGGCTCCTCAAATGTCAGAAGTTGTGGAAACAAGAAGATGAAGGAAGATACACACTCCACTCTGAGGCAGCCTTGAAGCCCGCTGGCCATGGCATCCAGAATGCACAATAATTAGATTAATCTGTGATCACTGCAAATAAGAGTCAGAAATCTGAAAAAAGTACCATTTCTTTGTAGAGTTGCACTGGCGAGGTTGTATTCACAATATACAAATTCCACCCAGCTTCGGCTACAGGAGGTATTTTGATCTTAACACTGGTATCCTTTTTAGAACTAAAAGCAAAACAAAGGATAAGAATTGTAAGATAAGATACATTATTTTCAATGGTAGATACTGGCTATTTCAAGATGACTATGAAATCACTTTCATTGAATATCGTCTTCAGTGGTTGGCTGTTCAGTCGATTTTCACTCAATATTCCTTCATAATAGTACATGGGCCTGCAGCCTTTAATATCCTATAACTATCATGTTGGTAAACCAATTGCTTTCAATTCACTCTGCAAGTACTCTCAAAAGAACAATACGCTCAAAAGACAGGCCAGACCCCTATTGACAATGAAAGTCCCCGTGTCCTGCTCTCTCCTGGCCTCACGAACATCACCTGTGCTACGCCACAAATCTAAGCAGGAACAACATGCAAAGCACTCAAGCTGCTGGAAAACTCTAGAAAACTTACTTGATTTTAAGATTTTAAGTCTACCTAAAGCACGATCTTACGCCTTGCTTTTACTTGTGATACATTTTATGTAGCATAAAATCTTTGAGAATTTTTGAGCACATGAATTTTCAAATAAATTTAAAAAACTTTTAATCTTTTTAAAATGCTATACTTTTAAAATGTTAAACATGCAAGATTATAAACTGGTTCTCCTCTTGCCTGAAAGCTTTTCAACAAGTTAGTTTCAGATTATTCTGTGTACATTCAGAATGTGACTATTTATCCAACTCAACCTCAGGTTCCTGTTGGTGGAACAAAGCAGGCATAATTCAGAAAAGTAAAAAATCTATGTTTAAAGGGAAAACATATGCCAGACATGAAATATACTAAATGCTTCTCTCTCCTAAGTAGATTTTTTTTCTTGATTAAATTTTCCTTAGAGGACTGTTCAAATAAGATTATAGTTTCTACTACTAAGTTCACAGTAGAGAAAACATCAAATAGAAGCATTTCTCATCTGGAATTAGGCATTCTATGCTGAAAAATGTGACAGCAAAAATTTAAGCATTAACTAGAGATTAATATTATAAAAAATGCAATTTCATTTTAAGGTCGATCCACACATAGCCACAGATCATGAATATGCTTTCAGGTGAAAAACACATTATTATTTTTTGCAATATTAGAAAATAATCTTTGGATAAAAATGGTCAAAAGGCATTGTAGTTTGGATTAGCACTATAGCCTCTGTCTTTCCTATTAATTACACAGAAAAGCGTATCTTTTAAATTCTTATCTAAAATACCTATTTTTGCTGAAACTTTCATAATTAATTTTCTTATAAAAGTTCCATGGTGAATTATAAAGGATATTATTGAGATCTTTAGACCCTCCTTGACTTTCTAAGACACACACAGAATATACAAGTTACAATTCATTCCAGAAGTCAGGAGGACATCGGGGCAAGGGGATACTTACAGAAGCCTCTTGGGTGATTCTGTTCTCTCTGGAGTGGTCTTGGGGTCAGCCTTGGTCAAAAGTATGATGTGGTTTCTAAAGTGACAGATGGATTTCAAGCCTATGAAAAGCTGTATTCTTAAAGCACAGACATCCATACTTACAGGAGGGCAAGCCTAGTAAGAGGGAAAAATCACAAATTTAGCCACGGTGTGAGGTATGCGAACAATCTTCAAAGATCTGATGAAACCTCTTCTGCTCCTCTTGTCCCCCAAATCCAAAATCCCCTTCACTTTTGTACTGTGTGTGTGTGTGGCAGGGGGTTACGGGGGATTGAACCCAGTGGGATTCCACCTCTGAGCTATACCCTCAGCCCTATTTAATTTCTTATTTTAAAACAGGATCACACTAAAGTACTACACTCTGGCCTTGGACCTGCAATCCTCCTCTCTCAGACTCCATGTACTACCAAATCTCTATTCTTAAAAGAGTAAAGAGGTTATCTAAACCTATGTAACCAGCCATCTATTTTAGAGCTACTGGAATCCAGAAACTCAGTACTGGCTGACTGAATAAATGCAGAAAGAGTTGCAGGAACCTCTGCAGAGTGGCTGGGGCAGAGTCCCCGAAGAAGAGCTGATAACTTGCCACCAGGGAAATCTCCACTAACAGTGGCTGGCTCATGGGGTGCCCGAGGGGGGCTCTATAAATGGGCATCCGACAGCACATAGAGTGCATAAGACGGCTTCACTGTGGATGGGGGAGTGATTCAGATGGGCCTGTCTGTTAGCCCTTAGGTGTTGAACAGAACCTGGAACAGGCCGGGGTATGCCGGGTAAGCTGGAGGAGCCAGGCTGCTGTCCTGAGCGGAACTGTTAATTCAAGTAGAATGGAGAAAAATGATAACGTGAGAGCTACTTCTGGGAACTCACAAAAGGATATCCACAGGCCCCTGCCCTCTCCTCTATTAACTCTGTTTTGATTCTGAGTCCATCTTTGTTGTCCTCTGTACAAAGTGGTTGAAAAAAGACCTCAATATTTTCATTCATAAAACCAGTTAAGGTCGCCTTGGCTAGTGCTGAGGAACCAGAGTCTCAGGGGAGAAGGAGGTAAAGACCACATGCAGCCGGTGCAACAGCCCACACCCGTGGTCCCAGCTGCTCAGGAGGCTGAGGCAGGAGTCGGGGAGGCCCTGCCTCAAAATAAAATATAAAAAGGGCTAGGAGTGCAGTTCAGTGGTAGAAACCTGACTACCAGGTGCCCCACACACACACACATACAAAGACCACGTGTACTTTATTTATTTATTTATTTTTTTGTGGTACTGGGGATTGAACTCAGGGGCATTTACCTCCGAGCTACACCCCCAGCCCTATTTTTTATTCTTTATTTTGAAACCGAGTCTCACTAAGTTGCAGAGTGCCTCACTAGGTAGCTGAGGCTGGCCGCGAACCCGGATCCTCCGGTCTCAGCCTCCCAAATGCTGGGATTACAAGCGTGTGCCACCATGCCCGGCTTCCACGTGTACTTTAGACTGTACTCTGAGGTTGTGAGACCTTTCTCAGACACCATAGCTCCCCAAGCCTGCGTCAGCGAGGGCTGAGTGACTGTGCACTCATTTTTGTGGGATGTAGGATTTCAGAACCGGTGACGTCACAGGAAAGGGAGGCCATGCAGGAGGAAGACCACCGCCTGTGGCCCTCCCACCTCCTGCCACCAGAGCCACCCTCCCCTCCATCTCTTCCCTGCCCTTTGCCCCTGGTTTTGAGACCCTAGGAAGACACAGACTTCTGATTCTTTTCAAATGCAGCTGGATGCTACTTCAGTCTGCTCTGTACTCCAGGTATGTCACTGTCCTAGGTAAGCCCGTGTCTTTCTGGAGGTTCAGAAGGCAGGGCAGAGGGGGCAGGAGGAAGAAGGATGAGGAACACAGAATGGGAGACTTTCATTTCTGCCACCTTTCCATTTTACTAGGGAAATAACTCTTAATTTCGAAATAATGTGTGTGTGTGTGTGTGTGTGTGTGTGTGTGTGTGTGTATGTGTGTGTGTGTGTGTGTGTTTTATACTGGGGATTGAATTCAGAGGCATTCTACCTTCGAGCTACACCCCCAGCCTGATTTTATTTCTTATTTGGAAACAGGTCTCGCTAGCTTGATAAGTCTCACTATTTGCTGAGGCTGTCTTTGAACCTGCGATCCTCCCATCTCAGCCTCCCAAGAGATTACAGGGGTGCTCCACCACGCCCAGGTAAGATCATCTCTTGAAAAGACTATATATGTGTCTTATACTCAGAAAGGCATTGGAGGCCTGTGATTCTGGCTTCCCAAGCGGCTGCAGGCAAGGAGGAAGCCTGGATGGCATCCGCAGCAAAGGAAGCCACTGAGCGCAGACACTGCACTCTCCATAACGCACTGTCACGTAGCACACGCTGGGTGGCAGCACCTGCAGCACGAGCACCTGGGACACGGCAGCACTGCATGGGGGCCGGCTTGTTCAAGCAATCCCATTAGCAAAGGCTCCTTTTCTGTCCAGGTTTCAGGCAGACCTGAACTGCTTGTGAAAAACAGGCTGTCATGGTTTAGGGGTTTCTTGCAGCATGTACATTCCCAACAACTATCCACTTAAAAAGCTTATGCTTCAGACATGAAATAGCACAGAGGAATATTATGCAAATGATCAAGGCCTTTCTGAGAACAGAAATTCAAGGTCACAAGATCATTGTAAAATTGCTTCCACTTATTTTGTGGTTGAGAGCTTTTCTGAGACTAAGCATATTACTTCTCACTAAAAATGGGGTTATTGATCTGCTAATCCATTAACTCTTACATTAAGTAGAGAAGATTGTTGAAGAATTGAAAAATAATTAGGGAATTATAGGCATGTCTAATAATAGTATAAATAAATCATTTAATACATCATATTCAATTTTGTTCTCTTGAGCATATTGATATCTGTACTTATGTGTTAGCAGATTTGTATAACTGCCACCAATATTTCTGTTAAAAAATTAAACCATGGTATGATGTAGTCATGAATTGCTCTCTGAATTTACACTGTGCATATTCTTCACCAAAGTTTTAAATTATGCACTACATCAACTTTGAGTGAAATGTTCTCAAAGCAATCTTAAAACTTGTCAACTCGAGCTGGGCGTGGTGGGGAGCACTTGTAATACCAGCATTCGGGAGGCTGAGACCAGAGGATCCGGGTTCGCGGCCAGCCTCAGCTACCTAGTGAGGCACTCTGCAACTTAGTGAGACTCGGTTTCAAAATAAAGAATAAAAAATAGGGTTGAGGGTGTAGCTCGGAGGTAGAATGCCCCTGAGTTCAATCCCCAGTACCACAAAAAAAAAAAAAAACTTGTCAACTCAACCACAAATCACAAAATGTTTACTACTGTACACCACACGTTCTACTCCCATAAGTAAGACAATCTTAAGCTCTTTAGCCCAGCCAAGCTTGGGCCCGAGAACAAATCTGCAAGCAGCCGTGTGTTCCCTTTTGATCTTAAGGTTCCACTGTCAATGCAAGCCAGTTCTAACCTTCAGCGTGGTGTCCATGTATGGGTCCTCTTCTCGAGCTGCTGCTGCGCTGCACCGCACAGTGAAACACTGCAGGTTGTTGCTGAGGAGAGGAGAGAGGCCATTGAGCAAAGTGGAGGCTGAGAACCAACAGTGGTGGCTTGGGAGAAGACCTGAGTGTTTACTAAACGCTGACAAGTCAGACTGCTTCTGAACAAGCAGAGGCTTTTAAGTAGCTGAGGCTTGTAATCCCAGTACTTGGGAGGCTGAGACAGGCGGATCACAGGTTCGTGACCAGCCTCAACTACTTAGTGAAGCCCTCCACAACTCAGTGAGACCCTGTTTCACAATAAAGGATAAAAAATAGGACTGGAGGTGTAGCTTGGAGGTAGAATGCCCCTGGGTTCAATCCCCAGTTCTGCAATAAATAAATAAATAAATAAATAAATAAATAAATAAATAAATAAATAGACTGGCGCATGGAAGGGTCATTGCTGGCCGAGGCCTCTCCAGACAGCACAGCCAATTAGATCCCAGGCTCCTGACTCCTCACTCTCTGCTACCTCCTTCCACACCCCCAGGCTGCTTCTGCATAGCAAAAGGACCCAGTGACCGCCCCTCATAAGGACACTACAGACACCTGGTGGTCACCTGTTGGGGTTATCTAAGTCAATACTAATACTGACATTAAAACAGCTAATAACTGCTATCAAACCCACCTTGTAGGGGGTCCAGAAGAATGACTTTTAAAACAAACTAGAAAGTGGCAGAAGTAAGCATGAACTCCTTGGGGAGAAAAAAAAAAAAAAGTGTAACAGCTAAAGCAAACCTAAGAGTAACTTTAAAGTAGAAGTGCTTCTTCAACAAGAGAGGCATTCTGCTAGCTACACAGCCGGGAGTCTTTGCACAGTGCAGGGAGGGTCCTCAACCAGGACTCTCCAGCTGTTGGTGCTTCTACTTCTAACTCAACCCACTGCATCTCCATTTCCATACTTCTAGGAAACAACCCATGGACTCTTCACAGTACTCGCGCTGCCATTTTTTGGCTGTGGGTGACTGTGCGCGAGCAGTGTCTGTCTTGCCTTCTCTTCCTGGCTGACCCACAGTTTTGTTATACACAGAAGAGCTGTCCCTGCCTCCCATGCCAGCACACTCCTATCTGATTTTCCTCTTCACGATAGCCCTTTTTCACCCTACCACAAAAGGTTTCTTTTGTATAGAATATTCATTTTGAAGCTTTATTTTAATAGTATTTATTTTAGAAAGTCTACTACTGTAGCCAGGCATGGTAGCACATGCTTATAAACCCAGTATTTGGGAGGGCAGGACAGGAGGATCGCAGGTTTGAGTCCAGTGTCAGCAACTTAGTGAGACTCTGTTTCAAAATAAAAATAAAATAGGGCTAGGAATGTGGCTTGGAGGTAGAATGCCCCTGGAGTCAATCCCTAAACCCTCCCCCCCAAAAAAAGTCTAGTATTATAAGAGTTTGTCTGCTTGGGAAGAAAAAAACAAATTAAAAACTGAGTGTACTGATCTAGAAAATACCTACCAATACATATTGTTAAGTATACACAAAGATTCTTTAAAAAAAGCTTCTGGAGTAGAGTTAGCAGCCACAGGAAGAAAACAGGGAGTAGGGAGCTGAAGAAGCACCCAAGGTGAGAATGGCGGAGACAGCGGCTGTGACCTCGGACCTCGGAGAGCGATGGCCTTCAGGTTCTGGAGATAATAATGCAGGCGCCTCTGACTCACTTCCACCCACGGGAATCCAACTTATTGGCTATAGATGGAATTCCAAGCACAATTACAAGAGGAAAACAAAGTAAACTAAAATGCGCTGGCGTGGAGAGATGCCCCAGATGTGTGCTGACTGGTGGGCAGTGTACGATCCACTTCTATAAAAAATAACTCATTATGGTATCTGTATTATAAGAAAAAATGGGATGAATAGCTACTAGTTATTGACACGGCTCACTCTGCGGCATCAGATCATGAGGGGCTTTCCAAATGACATATTTCTGTAAGATTGGCATTTTATGATTTTATATTATTCCTTGATTCTTAAAAAACTATTTTTTAGACATATAAACATACCAATCTTCAAGAATCTTTTCAAGACAGCCTTATGGGGCACAATATTTCTAAAATATTCATCTACTGAACAAAATTTTAAATATGTATGGTAGAGGATTTCCAGAATAGGAGAGGGGATCTTTATTAAGAATCTGGGTTGAAGCTGGGCATGGTGGCACAAGCTTGTAATCCCAGTACTTGGAAGACTGAGACAGAAGGATGCAGGCTCTTGGCTATCCTCAGCTACTTAGTGAGGCTCTCTGCAACTTAGTGAGACCCTGTTTCAAAATAAAGAATTAAAAACAGGGCTGGGGAAGCCAGGCGTGGTGGCGTACACTTGTAATCCCAGAACTTGGGAAGCTGAGACCGGAGGATCTGGGCTCTCGGCCAGCCTCTGCTACTTAGTGAGGCCTCCGCAACTTAGTGAGACCCTGTTTCAAAATAAAGAATAAAAATAGGGCTGAGGGTGTAGCTCGGAGATAGAATGCCCCTGGGTTCAATCCCCAGTACTGCAAAAAAACAATCTGGGTTGATATGTAACAGCTACTGTTCTGTTAATGGTTCCACAGTCAAGTTAATAATGTTAAGAGTATTTTCTGGTGCTGATATTCCAAAGAGCCTCAATACTTTCCTACCTGCAGGCAGTCAAAACCCAGAAAATGTAAGTCACTTTGAACCCTCATAACATGGGTTTCAGGACTCTCCATTCCAACTTAAGTTAATAACCTAGGGGGGGGGTCATAGATTTCAGTGTCCTGTCCATGTTTGAAATCTAATGGAGAAAAGATGGATAGTCTTTTGCATTTGGGGACAGAACTTAGTATTTCTATTCCTTCCTTTTCTCTGTCCTTTTCCTTGGTTTCTGAAATGCTATAGTCTCCTAGGTTCTTCTACATCCTTAAAGACCCGTGTTTTCCTCCCTTTGCTTACTAAATCTTCACTAGAATTTAGTTCTCCAATGACTTTTCTGTCTTCACACACTTAGGGCCATGCACACTACTTTGAAAATCAACTTATTTTTTATGGTAAGAAACTTCTAAGCTTTCCTCTCTAGCCTTATCTGAAATTCTATGCGTTCAAAAGCCTACTGAGCATTGCCTCTTTTTTTTTTTTTTTCTGTGGCACTGGAGATTGAACTCAGGGGCATTCTACCTCCAAGCTCTACCCCCAGTCCTATTTTTTATTCTTTTTATTTTGAAACAGGGTCTCACTAAGTTGCAGAGGGCCTCACTAGGTAGCTGAGGCTGGCCGTAAACCTGGATCGTCCGGTCTCAGCCTCCCAAATGCTGGGATTACAAGCGTGCGCCACCACGCCCGGCTGCATTTCCTCTTAATATTCCATAGGCATCACAAACCCAAACATTTAATCGAACTTCTCTTTTGTCCCGCATTACCCAGCATCCATTCTTTCTTGAAATCAGGCTCAAAGCCCTGGTGGGGTTTTTCCTGCCCCTCCATCCCCTTTATCCATCAGTCTGCAAGTAACTCTCCCATGGGGTCCTCCCACCCATCCTTCCTTCTCCTTCTGCTGCCCCTAAGAGCTTGTTTATCAGGGTGCAACCTGTCCTCTACAATGGCCACCATCAATTTTCCTAATGCATACTCTGATTATATTACCTTCCTCTGCTCAAAACAATTTAAAAATTCCTAGCTTACTTTTCAAAGTCTTGGGCGAACTCTCAAGTATTATCCCAACCACTTCTCTGATTTTCAGCTTCCTCATATTTAAAGAACACCATCACTACACACCCTTGGGAATGCTAGCTACTACCACACTGTTCACTTGAGAAGCACACTCCCACTGGTAGCATTTCTCCTTCTACCAGAATTCAGGAGGGGAGGGGAGAAGCCCACTAGGTTTTGGGTACCAGAATCCCCAGGTGGGTTCTGTGCAGTTGGAAATATATTCTTGTACCTGCCAGCGATTCAGATACTACCACTTAGTTTAAAAAAAAAATCACTGTCTTGGCCAGGTGTGGTGGTGCACACCTGTAATCCCAGTACTTGGGAGACTACAGCAGGAGGATCACAGGTTCAAGGCTTGTCTCCAAAACTTAGAGACCTTCAGCAATTTAGCAAGACCCTGTTTCAAAATAAAAAATTAAAAAGGGCAAGGAGTATAGCTTGGACATATGCCCCCGGGTTCAATCCCCAGTATCCACCAACCCTCCCAAAAAATTATTGTTCTGTGCAATTAAGTACAGTACATTTCTGAAAAATAAGACATAGCTGTTATCTATAGTCTTCCATCTTCCTAGAATACCCATCTCATTTAGTCTCCATCTGTCAAAATTCTAACCAGTGAGGCCAACCTTCAAAGTTCCTATCTGAAACTTCCCCACAGGAAGTGGCCAAAAGTAACCTGCCTCCTCCCAGTGTATACTGTATTTTCATGCAGTCTTAAGATATTTTCCAAAAATCTTCTAGTGGCTGTGTACCATTTGTGTCTCTGGTCTTCTCTTATATTGTTAATTTAGAAATTAGATGGTGTAGCTGGGCATAGTAGTACATGCCTGTAATCCCAGTACTTGGGAAGCTGAGATAGGAAGATCCCAGGTTCAAGACCAGCCTCAGCAACTTAGCAAGGCCCTATCTAAAAATAAAAAAATAAAATAGGGATAGGGTTGTAGCTTGAAGGTAGAATGCCTGTAGGTTCAATTTCTAGTACCAAAAAAAAGAGTAGATGCTGTATCTTATTCACAGGTGCTTGCCAGAGGACAAGATACAATTATAATGTATGATGATTACAATTATAATATAGCCCAACAGAACCAAACACATACTGCTTAGATAAATGACATCAGACTCTTGTTCAAGAATCTATTTTACATGCCAGCACATGAGGGCAAGACTACGTAGAAGACAACAACCTCTGACTAGTCACATGACTTCAGCTAATCCTGCTCCCATCTATCCACTTGGGGCCAGAATCCAATCATCTTTTTGACCCCTTTACAGTTATAAACCATTAGGATATAACTTGATTTCCACTGAAAGAACATGGCAGCAGTAGGAAAAGGAATCTGAAGAGATGGCCTGACTGGCCCCACTAACTTGTCACTAGAATTCTCCATGAAAACCCTCCTTCCTCAGAACGCTCAGGCTTCCTTGTAAGGAAACCCCTCCGATTTAAGGAAACATGACAAAGAGCTCAAGTCGGAATCTTGAAGACTGAAAAGGCAGGTCTGGGCCATGGAGGGGCAGACTTAAGAAGATAGATATAACTCCTTCATGTACAGCCTTCTACACGAGTCCACATGATTCTCATGTAGAAGATTTAGCAAGCACCTCAAGATTTCACAGAAAAACAGATGACTCAAAGGCCAGCAAGTAACTCTGTGACAGTACCTTGTGATGACGTGCAAAAACTGTGGCGTGAGCACAGCCTGCTGGGACTTCTCTGGATACTGGTAGATCGACATTAACTCGACAGATTTGACAACCATGTAGAGATAGCCCACATGAGGTAGTGAGAAAAAACAAAAGAGACTCAGCAATTCTTTTTCCTGAGACAAATTTTTTCCATCAGAAGTAGGAGAACCTGCATTATAAATGAAAGAAATAAATAACATGAAACCAGAAAATAAAGGGAGAGAATCAATATCTTGAATTTTTTATGCAAGCTGTATCAGTGGGCAACCAAAGAGTCATTAAGGGGAAGTGGCTCTTTATAGAAGGATGCCAGGAGGAAGTGAAAAGGGAGTGATGTAATTAGAATATCATCATTTTGCAACTCCTACTAAGTGACCAGAACTAGCAATGAACATGGATGGCTGTTCACATCACAAAAACCCACCAGACACCACAGGCTTCCCAGCAGAGCTCAACATGACTTTGTGACTTGTGTTACAAAAAACAAAAAATAAAAAATTCTAATCAAGCCTGATTCTAGACCAGCACTGAGGTGAAGCCGGGTGTGGTGGCACACCCGCTTCTAATCCCAGTACTTGGGAGGCTGAAACTGGAGGATCACAGGTTCATGGCCAGCCTCAGCTACTTAGTGAGGCCCTCTGCAACTTAGTGAGACCCTGTTTCAAAATAAAGAATAAAAAATAGAACTAGGGGTGCAGATCGGAGGTAGAATGCCCCTGGGTTCCATTCCCCATACTGCACAAAAGAAAAAAAAAGTGAGCCACATCTGTAAAGTTTTCTGGTAATCACATTTTAAAAAGTAAAAAGAAGTGGAAATTTTTAGAAGCATCATCATTAATCTAACATATCCAAAATATTATCATCTCAGCAAGCAATAAACAACAAAATTAAGAGATACTTTATGTAATTTTTTACTAAGTCTTCAAAATTTAGTGTTTCATACCTGTGGTATATCTCAATTTACACTAGTCGTGTTTCAAGTGTTCAGCAGCAACGTGGGTGATACCACACTGGTGAGCACAGATTTAGATCTAACTACTAATTCACATGAAATGCACTGAATGCAGGGACACTTTAAATGACACTATGAGGAGTGACTGGCAAAATTCAGGTTTTAAGATGTGTTCGTGGTGCTGCTTATCTGTAATCCCAGTACCTGGGAGGCTGAGATGGGAAGGATCACAGGTTCAAGGACATCCCAGCAAGTAGTGAGACTCTCAGCAACCTAACAAGATCCTGTTTCCAAACCAAAAAATAAAAAGGGCTGAGGGTGTAACTCAGAGCTAGAATGCCCCTGTGTTTAATCCCCAGTACCACACACAAAAAAAAGAAAAATAAATTCAGGTTGTGGGAAATTTTATAGGAATATTTAGTTTCTTGCTAAATAAATTTCAAAGAACAAGCTGGGTGTGATGGAGCACATTTGTAATCCTAGCATTTGGAAGCCTGAGACCAGAGGATACGGGTCCGTGGCCAGCCTCAGCTACCTAGTGAGGCTCTCCACAACTTAGTGAGACCTAGCTTCAAAATAAAGAATAAAAAATAGGGCTGGGGATATAGCTTGGAGGTAGAATGCCCCTGAGTTCAATCTCCAGTACTGTGGGAAAAAAAAATTTTTTTCAAAGAACAGAGAAAGAGAAATGAAAAACTTACATATTAAATGGAATTGTTAATTTGTTCAAGTAAAAGAATCCTTTTAGAGACATATGCCGAAACATTTATAGATAAAATGTTTTAAATTCTAGGCCTTGAGAAAGGGACGGACAAGAGGCAACACTGTTGAAACTGTGTGATAGGTACATAAGGGAGCATTGTACTATTTTCTCATTGAGTTTGAAATTTTTTATAACCAAAGTTTAAAAAAATTCTTCAGCCAGGCATGATAGCACACATTTGTAATCCCAGTACTTGGGAGACTAAGAAAGGAGGACCACAGGGTTGTAGCCAGCCTCAGCAACTTGTAAGAGCCTCCACAACTTAGTAAGACCTTGTTTCAATAAAGAATAAAATCAGACTGGGGGTATAGCTCAGAGGTAGAATGTCCCTGAGTTCAATCACCAGTACCACAAAAAAAAATTGAAATTTTTAAAAAATAAAATAAAAAAGGGCTGAGAGGGTAGCTCAGAGGTAGAATTAAAACAACGACAACAACAAAAAGAAAAAAACTCTGATTGACAACCTTCAAGGACATCCATTAATCCAAAAAATCCAATTCTGCTCTCTCCACAATGGGCCAAGAGCCAACTGTCCAGTTTTTCCCTCCCTCCTCTTTTTTTTTTTTTTTTGTGGTACTGGGGATTAAACTCAGGGGCATTCTACCTCCGAGCTACACCCCCAGCCCTATTTTTTTATTCTTTATTTTGAAATAGGGTCTCACTAAGTTGTGGAGAGCCTCACTAAGTAGCTGAGGTTGGCGGCAAACCCGGATCCTCCAGTCTCAGCCTCCCAAATGCTGGGATTACAAGCATGCGCCACCATGCCCAGCTTTCCCTCTTCTTCCTATAAGTGCCTGGGCTCTAAAGGGGCTAATTGCTAACTAACCCCCAAACATTCATAACTTTGTATCTTGCATGTATCGGTTCTCTTATGTAGTATCTTACCAAAATCTCCATTGTCTAAAACTTCTACTCATCCCTTAGGACCCAGCTCAAACACATTCCACCCACCCATTCTTCTGTCCGTTCAGTGTCTATCCATCAGCAACCCACTAAAGTGCTGCTGTCCTGGGTCCTCAGGATACAACAGCGCACACCGCACAGCAACTGCCTGCACTGGTGGGGCTGGGGATGCAGAATGAACAAGTCAAGTCCAGCGTCTGGAAGGAAGGGGTATTTCTAAACGAGGGGTCAGGGAAGCCTTGTGTGGGGAGGTTCCATTTGTGCTGTGTGTCGAATGACTTGAGGGGAGCCTGCTCCAAGCCTAGGAAGAGGAATGACCATATCCTACAAGTGCATTTGCATATCTAAGGAGAAAGGCCACGCTGGAGGGAGGAGAGTAAGTAGGGGAGAGGAGACGAGTTCAGAGCTGGGGCCGTGCATGCCATGGAATGGACTTGGGATTTTCGTTCCAAGTGCTCTGTGAGGCTCCCTGGGTCACAGAGCTGACCCTCTGACATGGCTCTCGGTCCTGCTGTCTCCAGCCTGGCCTCGCAGCGCCCTTTCCAGCTCCTCGCTTCCTGGTCTTGCTTCTCTCAGTTCCTCAAACGTGACATTCTCTGCCGCCATGGAACCTTTGCTGCTGACCCCTGCTGGGTGGGTGCCTCTCTGCCCTTCCCCTGCACCAACAGCAGACCCCAGTCAGCCCAACTCATCCTCTTCCTTGGGAAGCCTTGCTGGACCCAGGACCAGGTCAAGAGCTCTTGTTAGAGGCGCTCACAGTGGGGCTCTTTTCCCACAGAGCATGCCTTTCAGTGTGTAACTGGGATTTTGTGACTGTTTGATTACTGCCTGCTTCCCCGTTAGATGATCAGCTATGTTAGTACAAGTACACAGGCTACTTCTGCTCACTGCTGGCTCCTTTGTATTCAGCACAATGTTCCACATAGCTGATATTCGATAAATGCTTACTAAATGAAAGAGTGAAGGTTTATAAAGACATTGGATGAGACTAACATTTCTATCTTTTTCTAAACAATTATCTAAAGGTTTGTTAAGCAGGCCATCCCCAAGGTTGGGGCTTACTGATGATTCTCAATCTTGATGCTTATTAGACTCCTAGAAAGCATTTTTAAAAACTGACCAATTATAGCCAGGTGTGGTGGCCCGTGCCTCTAATTCCAGTACAGGATTGCAGGCTCACAGTCAGCCTCAGCAATTTAGCAAGGCCCTCTGCAACTTAGTAAGAACCTGTTTCCAAATTAAAAATAAAAATAGGACTGGGGGTGTGGCTAGAATGCCCCCGGGGTTTCACCTCTAGTCAGAATCTGTAGCATGTAGGGCCTCAGATGAGCACTATTTAAGTGCCAGGTAACCCCATCCTGCAGCAGGGCTGACAACCACTGCTCTGAATGAATTCCCACACAGCCCATCTGCTCCCACTTTTGCACAAGGACATCAAGAGAGGCTCTGTCAAGCACGCAGCTGGTGAGTTCTAACAGGGCTCAAATTTCCCTCGAAATGGCTTTCGTTGGTCATGCCCTGTCCACAGCCTCACTCCTCCTGGTAGACAAGATTTCCCCTTCTGGTGCTCTAGGTATGAGCTAAGGACTTGTGCAGAGCCACAGGGAGGCCGGGAAGGCCGTCTGCTGGCCCTCCTCCAGCCCTGAGCCTGGTCACCGCCCTGCGCCGTGCCACTGCCGGGCTTACCTGTTTGGTAAATGGGCAGCAACTGGAGGGAATGCAACTTGACGTCGTCATCAGATAAGACACAGAATGAAATATCAGGAGCAAAACGTCTGCGGGTGTAAAAAAGAGGGGAGAATCCAATTTCCATGTAGTTTAAGAAGGTACATAAGTACCAAATACAAAATCTCTCTAATACCTATAGAGCAGATGCCGAACATGGAAGTATTTCATATCAGCTAATCCTGTAGACTCCAGTTTAACAGATACTCCAGACTGTTCACTCTTTTCGCCAAGAAGTTCCATGGGCTTTTGGCAGAAAACAAAATCATCTGACTCGAGCTGTGACATTTCATTACTGGTGCCTTCGAAAATAAAATTGAAGAATTTTACAACTTCAAGTACTACTATTCACTTGAATAAAAATTTGATTTCACAATATCCTCTCACCAGTTCAATAGGCGGATAGTAATTTCAACTATACATGCACACACCTCTCATACATTTACAGGGCACTGTGGTTTTAAAAACTCATAGTATTTGTATGCGTATTCTTCAAAACTGATAAAGCACAACAGGATAGGTATTATCATCCCCATTTCACACAAGGAAATTAAATCAGAGGTGGTGTTGCCCAATGTCATTCAGCTAGTCAATATGAGAAAGAGGACTACAAACCCCTCACCTAGGGGCAGCAGCTATTCCACTACTTGTGTTGACAAACACATGTAGAAACACATTTACATGCTACATAATAGGATATGGACAGTCAGATCATAAAGCCAATTTGATATAACAGGAATAAATAAATCTATAAATAATGTGGCTTGGCACCATAAAACTAGAGTCCTTGAGAGATTGTCAGAGGTGAAGATTTTCCCTAGATCTAAAACAAGAAAGTTCAATTCATCACGTACCTTCTTCTGCCTGTTTCAGTGGATTTCTGGACTTCTGTGAATGGTGATTATTAGCTCTCTCTCCATTTTTAGAGTCCGACTCTAGTTTTAGGATTAAGACTTCTAAGTCTGACATGACAGCAACATATCCCACACAAAAAGAAATTTCAACAGGAGTGACATTATCTATGTGTATAATTAAAGATAATTCAAAGTCCAATACTGAGAATTCTTCATTAATGATCTGGTACTTCAAACTAAATAAGACTAACTTCTGTGTGCAGCCAACAAGGAGGTCTCCTTTCACAGGGCAACAGGAAATGCACAGGGGGGTCTCAGAGAGTGGCATTTCAACAATCGACATCTGGTCCTTGAAGGCCTCGCCGAAGGGCGCCTCCATATTATGCCCAATCATTCGAATACACACGCGGGAGTTCTCAGTCCTTTTACTTCTCCAGTTCACATAGGCACGCAGAAATGTAGCTTTGTTCTTCTCTTCAATTGCTACCAAATAGTCTCCTGAAAGGGAAGTGAGATTACACTGGAATTTGTAATTAGAAACACTTTATGGCCATGAAATGGAACACAGGAACTGAAGATGGAATAAAACAAAACCCTAAGTAACAGAACCATAGGTCTACTTTAACCCACATTAGGCACTGAGGTTCTGAAATACAATCACTCCCCAATTTAGTGTCTTACAATAACCTACTAGTTATTCATGCAACATAGAGAAATTCTATACTTTACTATTTTAGCTCTAAACAGTTAGCATAGCTCTAATTCCATAGCTCCAGCAAACGTCTACTGACAAAAAAGGTCTGTGTGTTCATGTGACTTATTAAATTAGGTATCAATTAAGGAACTCTCAGTTTAACAGAACTTGCACCTCATCCTCTCCCCTTTCCACAAGTCACAACTCTGAGAAAGAGAAAAAAAGCTAGAAATGCTAAACAAATCCAAGTTGATTGACTATATGAAAAATTTTAACTTATAAAAGTAACATAAGCCAGGTGTGTTGGCACACCCTTGTACTCCCAGTATTTGAGAGGCTGAGACAGGAGGATTTGAGATCAGCCTCAGCAACTTAGTGAGATCCTGTTTCAAAATAAAAAAAATAGGGCTGGGGGTATAGCTCAGAAATAGAATGCCTTCTATCAATCCCCAGTAACTAACACACACACACACACACGTACCATATATTTGTTGCTAACAATCAAATGGTAAAGAGATGCAAAGAAAAGCACAATGAGTTCCCACTGCACCCCAGACCTGAGGACCAATGTTGAGATGTAGACTGTGTGCTTTCAACACATCTCTATCCTATAAACACAGATCATAGAGCAATAGGTTGCCTATTTTATCACACTATATTTGGCAATCTGTAATTTTGGAAATGATCAATAAATTTTACCTGCCAGGTCAATACATGAATATCTAATATCTTTCATCTTTTGCGAAATGCCCTATATGTACATGTGCCATAATTCAACCATTCCCCTATTGATATATATTCAAGTGTTTCCAGTATTTTTTGCCCCCATACTTTATTCCATAGTAAATGGACCTATACCTACATAGTGTGTGTGTGTGTGTGTGTGTGTGTGTGTGTGTGTGTGTGTGTGTGTGTTTTACTGGGGAGTGAACCCAGGAGCATTCTACCTCTGAGCTACACCCCCAGCCCTATTTTACTTTTATTTTGAAACAGGATTTCATTAGGTTGATGAGTCTCACTACTTGCTGAGACTGGTCTCAAACCTGAGATCCTCCTGTCTCAGCCTCCCAAGTCCTGGGATAATAGGTGTGCGACACCACGCCTGGTGAGACATACATATTTACTGAGAGATTTGTTTTAATCTATAGATTCTCAAATGCGGATGCTGAGCCAGAGGGCAGTTACTGCCAGGCTACTGTAATAATTAGATCGCAGAAGCAGATGCTCCAGCAACATGAGTTAGAACACACACGTTTCCCTACACCCTCACTAGCACCAAGTCTCTGTGGTTGGGGAAACATGGACTCGTGGTTGGTACCATTTACAATTCCTGGGCCACTTTTAGAGCTAGCCATCTTTTCCCATGTTTATGAGGTGTATTTAGTTTCCCATCTGCAAGTTGTCCATTGTCCTATTGTTGATTTGCTTTCCTTATCAAGGAACTGCAGCTCTCTGGGAAGAATGGATGATAATCCTTCATTGGCTGTGCACAGTAAACAGTTTGGGGCAGTCTACTGTTTCCCTCTGGGCCTTGTTTCTGGCATCTTTTACCATACAATGTGTATGCAGTCAGATACCTATCCTTTCTTTCCTGGCTTCTGAGTTTCCCACCTTGCTTAAATTGTCCCATGTCTTCCAAATTCCATACACATACTCCTACATTATATTCTTCTACTTTAGCAAATAAGGTTTTTAACTTGAAATTTTAATCTTTAGGACTTTGTGGATGAGGAGGGGCGATAAGTCAGGGATTCAACCAGTTCTTCCAAATGCAGGATGTAGTAGACTGGTACTATTATGTAAATCAGTCCTTTCCCAATGAATTGAAATTGGAATGTTGCTGTTATACTGGCATTCCATACTCCTATGCAGCGTGCAAGCAGGTGCAGCCCCTTTCTGTGGACATTCACTGGCTGAGCAGACTCTCTCCTCCTCCAAAATGATCCAGCCTTCAGAAGAAGCACGCTTTCTCCTGACACTGGTCTTGCTGACGCCACAGAGATGGAGCCTGAATCTATTCTCTCCCTTGAAATCTTGCAAAATGTCTACAAAACACCCTGCAGGTGTCATAAATTGGTTCACGTTCACTCAAAGAAGTAGTTGGGATGGAGCTGAGGGCCACTGATGCCTAGAGGCCTCTGTCTTCCTATAATTCGCTCAGTAAATGACATTTTTATCTTTTTATTGTGGTAAAATATATATAAAACAAAATTTGCATGCTTTTTTGCCATTTTACATCTATAGTTCAGCAGCATTAAGTACATTCCCATTGTTTAGCAATCACCACTACCATCCAACTCCATCCAGAACCTTTTCATCTTCCTCAAAACTCTGTACCCATTAAACAGAAGCATCTTGTTCCTCCCTCCCCCAGACTCCAGCAACCAGTATTCCATTTTCTAACTCTATGAATTAGACTATTCTAGGTACCTCCTATAAGTTGAATTATACAGTATTTGTCCTTTTCTGTGTTACGCTTAGATCACATAGCATAATGTCTTCAAGGTTCATCCATGTTGTAGCATGCATTAGAATTTTATTCCTTTTTGAGGCTGAATAATATGCTATTATTTTATTTATCCATTCACCTGTCAATGGAGAGATGTGGTTCTATCTTTTGGCTCTTGTAAATAATCCTGCTATGAACACTGGTGTACAAATATCCATTCAAGTCCCTGCTTTCAATTATGTGAATATGTACCCAGGAGTAAAATTATTGGATCATATAGTATAGTAATTTTGTGTTTCAATTTTTTTAAGAACTACCAAATTGTTTTCCACATGGCTATAGTATTTTAGCCAGCAATGTGCAAGGGCTCCAATTTCTCCACATCCTCCCAATAGCTGTTACTTCCTTTTTTAAAAAAATTATAATCATCCTAATGTGTATGAGATGGTATCTCATTGTGATTTTAATTTGAATTTCCTGAACAATTAGTGACATTGAGCATCTTTTCATGTGCTTTTGGTCATTTATATGTCTTCTTTGGAGAAATATCTATTCAAATCCTTTGCCAATTTTTAAAATCAAGTTGTTTTGTTGTTGTTACTGTGTTGTTGAGTTGCAGTTTTTTATATATTCTAGATATTAATCCCTTATCAGATACATACTGTGAAAATACTTTCTCCAATTCCATAGACTGTCATTTTAATCTATTAGTAGGATCCTTTGATGCACAAAAATATTTAAATTGGATTATGACCAATTTATCTGTTTTTCAATTGTTATCTATATTCTGGATATCATATTCAAGTTAGTAAATGAATTACAGCTAAAAATATTTGTTGATTTACAATAAAAGCTTTTTATTCATGTACTTATAAATATATGCCTATTGTGTTGAAAAAGTCAACTAATGTTAATAGTCTGAAAATATTAGATGCCCATGTTGTGTTGTTTGATTTCAGATTAATGACATGCTCTATAAAGGACGAATTAGCACTTACTAAGCAGGTCTCCCAAATAAGTCTTATGCTTAAAGCTTTAGAGTTAATCCTTGAAACTGTCTTTTAACACATAGATTTCCCTCTCTATTTTACAGATCAGGATTCTGAAGCTCAGACAAACTAACTGACTTGCTTAAAGCAACAAAGAATGGAGCTGGAATTTAACCCTGGATCTGGTTGGCTCAAAAGCCTATGCTCATTCCCCAGTAATGCTGCCTCTCAAACTATTGGAAGAAGAAC
Source organism: Graphiurus murinus (assembly GCA_004027655.1). NCBI lineage: Eukaryota > Metazoa > Chordata > Mammalia > Rodentia > Gliridae > Graphiurus > Graphiurus murinus. The sequence goes on from PVLC010021240.1 coordinate 21,819, forward strand.
TCAAGTCTACAGGATTCTGTGGAGATAACCTTTATAAAAAGAGGAACTAAAATTTTTAGAACTAAACTTTTAAGCATATGCGCCCTATGCTATATTGTACTTCACAATGGCTTGTCTTCATTAAGTAATTTTTTAAAAATCATTTTCATTTTTACTCTTTAGATGAGTTATTGATTTTTAAGTACTTTTTTCCTTTTATGTAGTAAGGTCACAAACCTTATTTACAGCAGTAGTACCAGATTAAAGAAAAGGCTGCACTCCTATGATATAATAGACATCAGAAGGCAGAAATAACTCATGAAGTATCAGAATATGTTTTAAGACTTCAGAAAAGTTGAAGGAAGATAGGACATGGAGCAGGGTGTGTGGCTAGGGCTGGATTAGTGTACTCGTGTGCTAAAGGACAGGTGATAAGGTCCCCACAACCCAAGACACTCCAGACAAATGTCCAGCACCAGAGTTTTACACAACACCTGACCCTGGTCACCGTCTTTCCTTCTCAGGAGGCAGGGAGTTCTCGGTCAACTCTCTTACCTTCACATACAAAGGCTAAACTAAGTTTCTCTTACTGGAGATGTTAAACTTTTTTTTTTTTTTTTTTGTGGTACTGAGAAGACTTTACCTCCAAAGATACACTCCCAGACAGGTTTTATTTCTTATTTGGAAATAAAGAGAGCATCAGAATTGCTGAAGTTGACTTCAAACCTGTGATCCTCGTGTCTCAGCCTCCCAAATCCTGCATCACTGTTACGCACCACCATGCTTGGTGACATTAAAATTTTAAGCCATGCTCCAAAATTTCTACCTACTTTTCCCCTAATGTCCCCAAATTATATAAAAGGAGAATAGCTTTCAGCTAGTGTTGTTTTTTGTTTTTGTTTTTAGCTGAGAATGTTTTCTGGGTAACAGACCTACAAGGCATTTAAAGTAAATATATTAATTTTTTTTCTATTTTTGATAAGGGAAGGTTTGCTACAGAAGCAGACACTGGGCATGGAGAACAGAGATCCCCATGTCCCATCTGCTGCTAATGAATGGAAATGGCCAAAAGAGAAACGTTGAGAAGTGGAAGACGAGTTTTCTAGTATCTGTATAACCAGGAGTCAGCCCTACTTAAGTTTAGTTTTGCATGGATTACTAGAAGCTGTACCCAGAAATTGGAGTTCAAGCTGTGAACTGAAAGCTGCCCTTAAGCTATATGACCTATGATATTAATGCCACCCACATGACTCTTGAACTTCCTTTCAGGCAGCCAACTAGGTTATAGAAACATCTTTGTGCAACGCCTCACTAAGGAGGTTATGGTGCTACTTCTGAAGTCAGTGTGGCTCAAGTCAGTGTTTCTCAATCCTGGTTAAATATTTAACGCATTCCAATGTTGGCCTCACCTCAGAGGAACTAACACAGCATCTCAGAAGGTGTGGCCCAGGCAGAGGGATTTTTTAAAAAAGCTTCCCAGGTGAATCAGAGGCACAGATAGTAGACATCCAAGGATTCCAGGGATCAACATTATTGGCAGGCAAGAAAGCCAGAGTTTTATATAGTGCTGACCACTTCAAGTTTTAGAATAAATTTCCATTTAGAATAATGGGAGAAAATCATAGAAATAAACAGTGTGTGTCTGTCTGTCTTACACACACACACTTAGAAATTGGTCTGTCTGCTACTCAATGGAACTCTTGAAGATGAAAATTTCTATGCCTAAAAGAGAGTATGATGGGGGAAAACTACCAATGTTGTAAAAAGAATAACCATAAGAGATGGATTTCAAAAGAAATATCAAAATCAGAACCTTCTTGCTGAAAGGAAACTTCCAGACATAATAAGTTATTTTCAAACAGATCTGTGGAGTGCTATGTGGGCCTCCACTGATGTGAAGAAAAAATAATGACAGCATAGTAAGTTGCTCATAAAGTTAAAAGTATCCCAAGTTTGGTACTAACTGTTGTCTTTTAAAATAATGGTGACAGTAAGTACTAGACTTTTTTGTTTTCTTAAATCTGAATGATTCTTTATTTGACAAATTGAACAGTCAGATACTATGCATGGCAGCCCCACAGTTTAAATGATTCAAAATAATTCCAATACCTGGAAATGACTGATTTAACAATTCAACCTACTTTTTTAGGAGCAGAAACTAAGACCCAAACTGAGCCCCTGCTCTACTTAATCAGCTGCAGGATAGAGATTAGAGAGAGAGCGACAGTCCTCCAAGGTCATGCTCCACTCCGTTAGTACCACAGCCACCCACTTTTCAATAGAAAATACTGCACTTTATAGTCTTCTTGAAAAGTAGGAATCAAAGTTTAAGTGCACTAGGCAGTTAAAAAATCCTATGGTGAAATGGCGAATCCTTATGTAATCTGAAAAAGCTTTTTTTTTTTTTGGTGTGTGTGGTACGGGGGATTTAACCCAGAGGCATTCTACCTTCGAGCTATACTCCCAGCCAGATATTATTTCTTATTTGGAAACAGGGTCTCCCTAGGTTGACTCAAATCTCACTACTTGCTGAGGCTGTCCTCAAACCTGTGATCCTCCTGTCTCAGCCTCCCAGGTACAGAGATTATAGACACTTGCCACCAGGCCCACCAAAAGCATCTATTTTTAAATATTTGGGTTTTCTAAGGGACAGAGCTGGACACGCTTGTAATCCCAGTAGTTAGGTGGTTGAGATAGGAGGATCACAGGTTCAAGGACAGCCTCAGCAAGTAGTGAGACTCTCATGAACCTAGAGAGACCCTGTTTCAAAATAATTTCTTTTTTTAAATAAAGGGCCAGGGGTGTAGATAACAGGTAGAATGCCCCTGGGTTCAATCCCCAGTTACACACACACACACACACACACACACACACACACACACGGACATATCCATAAAGTAACTCCTTGGTATTGCTTCACATTTCTGATGGAAAGGATTAGTTGATGCTCCCGTAGCTGAGTGCTGGTGGGGGCAGTCCAAGGACCAAGTTCCACTTAGATCCACTTTAAAACTCAGCACATAACGCAAGCTTTCAAAAACCGACCAGAAGTGGGTGGAAGTAAAGATGTAAAAAGACTGGCTATGATTTGGGATAGTTTTTGAGGCTGGGATTTAGGATACTACTCCCCCGACTCCTACTTTTGTATGTGTTTAAAATTTTCTACACTAAATTGGCTAAGTATACTTTTATTATAATTATACACCATAAAGGGGTATAGAGTGTTAGGAACATAACATACACGCACATAACACTTGGTACTTGGTGTGTTTCCTTCTGGATCCCACCCCTCTCCCTCCCCTTCCCCGAACGTCACTGAGATTGGTATTGGTATTGATCATTTCATATGGGACTTGATGAACACTTTTTTTTGGGGGGGGGGGTCTGGCAAAAGCCGGGCGTGATGGCATGATTGGTACCCAGCCACAGGCCTTTCCCGCGAGGGCTCTGGATGTGCAGGATCAGTCACACCCCTGGTTGCCAAGACAACCGCGCACCTCCAGCCTCCAGGAAGCACCCAGTCCCTTCCCCACCCCGCCCCGAAGGGGAGTGGCGGCTGGGGAGGAGGCCCCCAGCAGGGGCCCGGCGCCCCCCGTCCCGCCGCTACTCACCGGCCTCGCTGTAGGCCATGCGCAGCACCCTGCCCAGCGTGGAGAAGGCGCACCGGGGCTGGCACAGATCCTGGCCGGCCACGGCGAACGCCTCCACCTTGCAGCCCGCCGCCACGAACAGCGCGTCGCGGCCTCCGCCGCACACCTGCTCGGGCTCCAGTTTGCAGGGCACCACCTGCTGCGACCCGAACGGGTGCAGGTTGTAGACGTGCACCATCCCGGCGCCGGCCAGCCCGCCCCGCCGGGGTCCGGAGACCCCGCGCCCGCCGCCGAGGCTGGGCCACTTCCGCGAGCGCGCCGCCAGGTCACGTGAGCGCCCGCGGCTCAGCTTCTTAAAGAGGCCGCAGCCGCAGCCCGCAGGTTGGGGGGGGAAGAGCTGTCGGGTCCCCTGGGCCCGGGTACCTCAGCTCCAGGATCGATGCTTGGCCAGTGCAGGGACCCGTTTCCTTCCCTTCGTCTTTCACATTACTGCTTCGGGCTAGTCGGATGTTGGGGTCCACGAAAACATTTGAACATGTGATCATCGCTATCTTGGACCATTTTGTACCTGCTCCTGGCTGTGTCATGCCTCCCCAGAAGCCCTTGAGCTTCTGAGAAGGGAGCTGCTGAAACTGAGAAGTGAGGTGCACACAGGTCAACGCAGGGCTGAACACTCCGAAGAGTTGCTGCAAAAAATGGGAGATTTTAGAATGGTTTTGTTGGAAAGAGCAAAGCCCTGAAGGTCTTCTGCAAAAAGGTGTTTGTTTTGTGTGGAATGAAAGGGTCCCTGGACATCATTTTGTAGGCATTTGACAACAGGTTAGTTTGAGGAAGGGCAGGGGCGTAGCTCAGTGGTAGAGTGCACCCCAAAAGGAAAAGAGAAAAAAGATTAGTTTGAGCCCCCAGGCAACGGAAGGACAAGGAGGGAAATCCTGTGGTTCTCAGCCCACTGTCCAAAGACTATGCTGTAATCTCTATTGTCTATGATCTACTCCTGACAGCTCAATAGGAAGCTTGTGGCTGCAGATTTCGATGGAACAGGTATTATACCTACTGTTTCCAGTTCCTCTAGAATACCTGCCATATTTTCCTTTTTTGATTAATTTCCTTCCAGTTGGCCTGGATATTAACTTTGATGTCATTTCACCTACGTGTAAAATTTCTATTTTGTAAAGAAGTGAGAGTTGCGCGAAGCCTAGAATCCCAGTGCTCTTCCCGAGATAGCCCCTTTTCCCTTGCTCCAGGCCCTGCACCTCTGGGAAGCCGTGTGCGAGCTAAGGGAAAGCGGGATGCTTGTCTGGTTTCCATGTTTGTCAGGAGCTGCTAGCAGTAGCTGCGCACTGGCTTTCCTGCCGCAGATGCAGGGCAGCACGGCATTTCATTGATTCCTAATGGGGAACAGTATTCCCTTGTGAGGGCTGCCATAGCAAATATCATGAACAGAGGCGCTTAAACATTTTATTTTCAGTTCTGGCGGCTGGAAGTGCAAGACCAAGGCATCCGCAGGTCTGGTTTGTTCCAAGGCCTCTCTCCTTGGCTTTCGTATGGCCACCTTCCCGCCGTGTTCCGTGTCCTTGCATGGTCTTCTGTGTGCCTTCATCCCTGGAGTCTCTTCCTCTTCTTAGAAAGACACCAGCCACATGGATTAGGGCCTACCTACAAGGCCCCACTTAACCTTAATTGCCTCTTAAAGGCCCTACCTCCAGCAGAGTCACATTCTAAAGTATTGGGGGTTAGAGCTTCAACATGTGAATCTAGGGGCAGGGGAGGGCGACACAATTCAACATTTGAATTTTAGGGGGACTGAAGGAGTCTAAAGAAATACGGCAGTTAAATACAACACATAACTCTTTTGCTATTAAGGACTTTATTGAAATAATTGGCAAAATTTGAATGGACTCCAAGAAGTAGGCGGTAGTGATATATCATTGTAAATTTCCTGCTCTTGATGGTTGTATGGTGGCCATATAAGACAACATCCTTATTTGTAGAACACCCCTGCAATGTCTTTATATGTACACATACAAAGAGTACACACACTAAAGTATTAGGTCAGTGGTATTGGGTCAGTATCTTACTCTCAAGTGGTTACAGAAAAAAAAAAAAAAAGTTCCCTGTTCTGTACTTGACACTTTTCTTATTATTTCAAAATAAAAAAATTTTTTTTTAAAAAAGACCATGGGAAGCCAGGCATGGTGGCGCACGCTTGTAATCCCAGCATTAGGGAGGCTGAGACTGGAGGATCCAGGTTCGCGGCCAGCCTCAGCTGCTTAGTGAGGCACTCCGCAACTTAGTGAGACCCTGTTTCAAAATAAAGAGTAAAAAATAGGACTGGGGGTATAGCTCGGAGGTAGAATGCTCCTGGGTTCCATCTCCAGTACTGAAAAAAAAAAAAAGACCATGGGGCTGGGCATGGTGAAACACTCCTGTAATCCCAGTACTTGGGAGGCTGAAACAGGAGTATTGCAGGTTTGAGGTCAGCCTCAACTACTTAGTGAGGCCCTCCCCAACTTAGTCTGACCCTGTTTCAAATTAAAGAATAAAAAATAGGGCTAGGGGTGGAGCTTGGAGGTAGAATGCCCCTGGGTTCAACCCCTAGTACCACACAAAAAAAATTAAAAATTAAAAAATATATAAAATAAGCCGGGCGTGGTGGCGCACGCTTGTAATCCCAGCATTCGGGAGGCTGAGACCAGAGGATCCGGGTTCGCGGCCAGCCTCAGCTACCTAGTGAGGCACTCCGCAACTCAGTGAGACTCTGTTTCAAAATAAAGAATAAAAAGGGGCTGGGGGTGTAGCTCGGAGGTAGAATGCCCCTGAGTTCAATCCCCAGTACCG
>PVLC010021241.1:0-28245 GCA_004027655.1 Graphiurus murinus
TCTCCCCACTAGGAAAAGTCCCCTTAACAAGGCAAGCATTGGCCCTTTGCCTTCTGGAAAAACTTCAGCCCACCTATATAGAAGGGCCAATTTATGGCATCTATGTCCTGTGGCCCAAGAAAACTTGAAACTAGAACTTTGGATGCTGGAGAATTAGCTCACTGTTTGACCTCAGAGAACTTGGAGCCAGGATTCTGAGCCCTTGGTGACATCTGCCTTTATGACCCCAGATGTCTCTTTGGTCAAGCCTTTTTACAAAGATCAGTCTTTTCACATAGGAAGGGTCTCGACTGGTTGGCCACCTCAGCTTATTGTTAGGATGCTTTGACTTTGACTTTTTTTTTCCCCTCTAAGACAACCAAGGTATGTTCACTTCCTCCCATATTCGAGATTCTTCCTGTTAAGTCGTTGAAGGCCAGGAACCAGACGCTGGCCCCACCCTTCCCAGAGCTGAGGTACCTTAGCCTGGCCCACAACAAGGTGACTCTCTGCTTCTCTACCCATTTCCTAAGGGACACAGATGGGAGGGCAGGATGGGAGCCTTATGGTCTGAAGGCCAGCCCTTCAATTCCCTGCATTATATGTGGGCCCAGGAATTCTCAGGGTGGGGGAAGTGGAGGGAGTGCAGGCCAAGGCAGGAGCCCCTGTGTACAGTCACAGATATTTATTTAGTACTTACCATGTGCCAGGCTCTGGAGAGGCTTTGGGTGCACAGCTATGAAAAGCAAGACTTGACCCCTGTCCTTTTGGAGCTTGCCAGTTGTGGGGATGAGATGATACTGAACAATCACAATATAAGCATGCTTAGTGTTATGAAAAAATTCATAGTGCTAAGAAGTAAATATATAAGAAGGGGTGCCCAACCTAATATTTGGAAGCAAGGAATGTTCTCAAGGAAAAGTGTTTAAGCTCAGATTTGAATAAATGGGGGTAGTCAGTGTAGAGGGAGGGAACAGCAGATATAAAGTCCATGGAACAGATCTCACATGTTTTCCCTATATTGTCCCAATATTAATCCCCTGCTTTATTTTCTATAAAACCCCACTTATTTATTTCTGGGTACTGGGGATCAAAGCCAGGGCCTCATACATGCTAAGCACATGCTCTACCATTAATCCACACCTCCAGCCTGTGTTTTATATTCATTCACAATATTTTCAGTTTTCCTTGTGATTTTGTCTTTGACCTATGAGTTGTTCAGAAATTGGTTGTTTTATTTCCAAATCTATAGGTCTCTTCTAGACATCTTAGATTTGTTGATTTCTAATTTAATTCTTTTGGATCAGATGACATAATCTGTAAGATTTCTTTCTTCTGATATCTATTTAAACTTGCTTTGTGGTCCTGTCCATGATCTGTCTTGGTGAATCTTCCATGTGCACTTGTGGGGGGGGAGGATGTGTATTCTGCAGTTTGGGAGGATAGTGTTGATAAATGTCAGTTATGTTAAGGAAGCCAGGGGTGTCACTTAGATTTTCTCTGAACTCTTCTTTTATTTATTGATCACTTACTGAGGATAGTGTGTTTAAAGTCTCCAGTCACAGTTGTGGATTTTTTTTTTCTCTTTAGTTGACAGTTTTGGCTCCAGATGTTTTGAAATCTATTATTGGATGCATATACATTTAGAATTGTCATATATGTATACCCATATATATAATATATATGCATATGTATAACATATATACATATATATTCAGCAAACTTTTTTGTAAAGGGCCAGATAATATTTTACACTGTTGCAACTCCTCTACTCTGCCCTCACAGCACAAAAGGCGGTATATAAATGAAGGGGATAGGTAGCATTGTCATGAGAACAGATTAAACATTTGGCTGTATTTGCCAGCTCTGGTCTTGGTACAGCCTGTGTGCTAAGAGTTTTTTTTTTTTTTTTTTTTTTTCTTACATTTTTAAATGGCTGAAAAAAATTAAGATAAGGATAATATTTTATGGCAAGTTAAAACTATGTGAAATTCAGATTTCAGAGTTCATAAATAAAATTGCATTGAAAAAGAGACAGGACACCTATTTGTTTATGAATTGTCTAGGTCTGCCTTGTGGCTACAACAGCTGAGTGGCAACCACGACCATGAGGCCTCCAGAGCTTCAAACATTTACTATCTGGCCCTTGACAGGAAAGGTTTACTGACTCGTGGTCCAAAGGATCAAATGTTAGACTCCCTCAAAGCCCTCTCCTAGTCCCTGTCTCCTCTCATCCTGTACTCTCTCCGTAGGGTGACTTCCGACACCCATTGGCCCATGAACAGTGACTCACAAGTTTATAACTCCAGTGCAGACCTCTCCTCTGTATCCAGACCAGTGTATCCAACTGCCTACTTGACATCTCTACCTGGAGGTCTCACAGGTACCTCCAGAATGCCAATTCAAAGTGAATTAATGATCTTTCTCTTTAGACTTTGTGTTCTTCCATTGTTTTCTATCTTAGTAAATATTTAGCTCCACCATCCAGTTACTTAAGCCAGAACCTCACAGTCATTCTTGATACTTCTATCTCCTTTACACCCATTCCCCACCACTCATATCTAATTCATCACCAAGTCTTATCAAAGTTAGGTCCTCGTGTGTGTGTGTGTGTGTGTGTGTGTGTGTGTGTGTGTGTGTGTGTTTATTGGGGATTGAACTCAGGGGTGCTCTACCACTGAGCTACATCCCAACCCTTTTTTTTTTCTTTTGAGTCAGGATTTCACTAGGTTGCCCAGGCTTGCTGAAAACTTGGGATCCTCCTACTTCAGCCTCCTGAATAGCTGGGATTACACGCCGTGCCACCATGCCCTGCAGGTCCTCATATTTCTAAATCCTTCTAATGGCTCCCCCAAGGACCCAAATCTTTGACATTTGGGTCCTGCTTGTATCTCCAGACTCATTTCACACCAAGCACCTGCTTTCTCTCTACTTGTAGTCATGTTGACCTTCTTAAATTCCTCAGCAGCCCGAGGGCTTTCCCACACTGTTTGTTCTCTTTGTGTGGAACACTTCTCTTCATGAGCTAGAGTGATACCAGCTGCTTCAGCAAACTTATGCATCTCAATCACTTAGCACAGTAAAAGTTTACTTCTTGTTTTTACAAAGTCCATTAGTGGATATTCCTGGTTGGCAGGTAGCCCTCTGGCTCTTGGCCCTGTTATCCCAAAGGATCTTAGGAGTATCTTGTTGGAGCCTGTGTATCTGGTGGGCAGACAGTTGAGTGGTGGGAGTGTGGTGGAAGCAGTAGAGGATTATAGGAGTTTTTGTGCAGGCTGTGCCATTTGTGCCCACATTGCACTGGCTAGGACTGAGTCACATGACCATAGCTGGCTGCCTGGGAAGCTAGGAGTAACCAAAATGGTTTTGATTAACACATAAATGTCTGCCATCCACTCCACTCCCCACTGCATTCACTAGTTACCCACTACCCTCCTCCAGATCTCAGGGACACCACCTTCCCTTCCCCCTCTGACTAGGTCACACTGCCCCAGTACTTGATGCTCTTCTCTCTTGAGCCACCCAGCACAGTTGAAAATCTCCTTGCCTTTGTGTTGTGGCCTCTTGGTGCTGTTTGCTGACAGCATTCCTGGAGGGCAGCACCATGTCTGTTCTACTCATTCCCAACACAGTGCTTGGAACTTGGTAGATATTCAGTAAATACTTGTTGGTTGAATGAATAAAAATGAATAATTACCCAGTGGAAACCTAGCGCCATCTGGTAAGGGAGGCTCCAGGAAGTCAAACTGAAGCATCCTCCCCTTCCAGCGCTGGGTGCCTTAGAGCCTTCTGAGGGTCCTGCACCCATTCCAGCACCTTTCAGTGTGTCCAGGAGTCCAAAAGTCCACTGGCCCCTCTCATGCTGTGGCCCTGAACTGTCCCACTGCTAAGAGATACCCTCCCTGAGATAGTCCCCACGTGTTCCAGCCACTCTACTCAGGAAAGGTGGTGTAAATTTTGCCCTGCAGAGGCTTGGACAACAGGCCACCCCTCACAGTCCAGCTTCATGGGAGAAGAACAGCCCCTAGGCCCCAGACAGCCATGAGATGTCCCTGCCCACTGGCTCTGCTTAACCCTTAGTTGGGTGGCTGCCCTGACCTCCTGCCCTCTCTGCTCCCAGAGCTGGGCCTAGGACTGAGCTCAGGGAGGAAGCCCTGGGGAGCGCTACTGTCTGCCCAACAGGTGGGGTATGTGAAGGAAGGTGAAGTGTTAGATCGTATCCTGAAGTCAAAGTCAGTGCCCTGCCAACCTTCCAGACTCTACATGTTTGCTCTTATTATTTTGCCACCAGTGTCCCCAATACTTGACACATATCCAGGGTAGAAAAGAAATATTCCTAAATCTCAAACATGAAACAGTAATAGTGGAATTTTAAGACAGGAAGGCAAGGTATTCTGGGCACGAGCAGGTGATATTACAGGGACAAGACACTGTCCACAGGGAGTCCCACCCACAGCAAATTCTGCTTCTGGGCCCTACCCCCTTCCCAGTAAGCACAGTCCCATAGCGTGGAGTCTGAGGCCCTGCACAGAGGTATATCCACCTAATGGTCTCTCTTGCATCTGTTACAGATTGTCAAGGAGGACGCTATTCTGCCAGTAGCTCTCTTCCCATCTCTCTGTGAGCTCATCTTTCATAATAACCCTCTGGTGGCTCACACACGAGGTATGAGTCCTGCATACCTATCCCCCAACCCAGTGCCCAAGGAGCAGTGCTGACACCTTCATTCCTGCCTCATGGTCGCCAGGCCCCAGGCTCTGCTCTGCATTGGAGTAGCTGAGGCTCCTGGGGTACTGGGGAATGAATAGTATGCATAGCCCCACCGTTGAGCACCTGCTGTGTACCAGCGTACCCCGACAGCGATGGTGGGAGGCAGGCATAATCAACCCCATGGACTTGGCTGGGAACTGAAGCTCAGGGAGATTCCGGATCTGCCTAAGGTTTCATAGCAGGAAAGAGTTGGGAATCAAATACCAAATTATCTATGTCTTGTATGGGTCTTAAATTATACCCTGCCTTGCAGAGCAGGTCTGTTGTGACTTCATTTCCCACTTCCGAACTGGGGAGGGACGTGGGCCCAATTGCCCCACCTCCCCTCCCAGAACTCACTAAATGCAGCCATGCCTGTCAGCACAGAACCACCTTCCAAGACACAACAGCTAAAGTCTTGGGCCTAGAGTAATATCTAGGAGGGCTAATCCTCGCTCTACACTCTTTGCTGCTTTGGGGAAATGCCTTAACTGATCTGTGCCTCAGTTTCCTTGTCTGTTGAATGGGAATAATATGTTACTTACCTCCTAGGGCTGAAAATGAATAAGTTACATTAATACACATAAAGCAGTTTGAACAGTGCCTGGCACATAGCAAGCCCCAGTAAATGTTAGCTAATAGTCATCTTGTTTTCCCATCATGGCACCAGGGATCCCTCCACTGCTAAAGAGCTTCCTCCAGGAGCGACTGGGGATCCACTTAATTCGAAGGAAGGCAGTAAAGTCTAAGCATCACATTTTGATGCCCCGGAAGGAATCGTGGAAGGTAAATCTTCCAAGACGGCACCCCTGGCTCCAGAGGAAATGGAGCCTCTTTTAATGCATACAGACTAACCTGTCAGTAGTCATGCTCTCCACACACCTGTAACCTCTCCATTAGATACAGTATTGTCTTCTGGCTTTTCTCTATCAGAGAACCAGGAGGGACAAGACTGTCAGAGTCCCAGAAAGAGTAGCAGGAACCATGGAGGTGGCTGAGTCAGTGACCCCTAATTTACAAAGAAACTAAGGCCCAGAGAGGGAGGAATGGGGAGAAACCAGCCTTGAAGTTAGAAGGTATAGAATGGGCCTGGCTCTACTTCTTTCCATAGCTGCCTTGCCCTGGACAAGAGTTTCAAACTCTGAGCTTCAGCTTTCTCAAATCCACAAGCTCTCAAGAGTTGCTGAGAGGATTAGATGAAACCACCAGATATGAAAATACGTCATAGCCAGGCATGGTGGCGCATGCCTGTAATCCCAGTACTTGGGAGACTGAGACAGGATTGCAGGTTTGAGGCCAGCCTCAGCAACTTAGGCTCCTGACAACCTAGTGAGACCCTGTTTCCAAATAAAAAATATAAATGTGGCTGGGGGGTGTAGCTCAGAGGTAAAATGCCTCTGGTTCAATTCCTAGTAAAACACACACACACACACACACACACACACACACACACACACACACACAGAAAATATGTCACAAACTCCCTGAGCCCACTCCAGTGCAAGTTATTGCCACACCAGGACCAGAATGTGGCACCTGCGTGCAGCTCAGGAAGCACGTCCTCCTATTGAGGGCAGGCCGCCTCCCCTGTAACTCCTGCTAGTGCCCTCAGACTTGACCTCTACTGTGCCAGGAAGTAAGTCAAATCCCTATTTCATCTGAAGACTTTCAAGAATTTCTGTGAAATGCTCCCCCCAACATTAGTCTTTCTATAGCCACACACTGGAGTTGGGGCATCACTGAGCTGCAAGTTAAATAGTTATCCCTTGTTACCTGCTCTCTAGTTTGCCTCTCTCTAGCTAAACTCTGTCCTAAGTCCTGAGAGGACAGGAACAAGCATTTGAAATCAGAAATAGAAATACCACCTCCCCACCCATCCAGCTGCTGGGGAGGGGACATACTCAGAGGGAGCTAGATGCTGAGGACAGCACCTGTGCCCAATACCAAGCACATGCATGTGTGCTATCCCATAATCCTCACAACACAGGAGCAAACAAGCCTGGAAAGGTGCACTGATGGGGTAGAGAAAGCACATCCTCCAGCCCTGCTCCACCACCAACCGTGAGGAGCAGGGACCAGTGTTGCTCCATCCCCACCTGCTGACACATGATGGCACCTGGTATTTCAGACGCCTGTTTCCCTGTGCCGGGGGATTTGAGAAGACTGGTTTCCTCAGGCTTCAAGTCCAAACATCGAGTATGTGTGTGTATGTATATATACACATAGATTTCTTTGTGTTTGTGGTACTGGGGATTGAACCCAGCTTCTACCTCCAAGCTATACCCTCAGCCCTATTTTATTTTTTATTTTGAAAAAGGGTCTTGCTGGGTTGATGAGAGTCTCACTACTTGCTGAGACTGTCTTCAAACCTGCGATCCTCCTGTCTCAACAGCCTTCCAAGTACTGGGATTATAGGTGTGTGCCACACACCCAGCAAGGTTTCATATATTTTAAAAAAGAAAATATTTCCTTAAAAATTGTTTTGTAAAACAGTCATCCTTCACATTATAGTCAGCTAAGTGGATTTGCACACAGCATCCCAGTCTCAGCAACTTAGACCCTGTTTCAAAATAGAAAATAAAATAGGGCTGAAGTTTTTCCCAGAGGTAAAATGCCCCTGAAATTCATTTCCCAGTACCACAATAATAATAATAATAATAAGGTCCTTGAGGGCAGAGCAATACATCAGGGAAGTACCACAAGGCCTAGAGCCCAGACTGCAATATAAAGTCCAGGCTTTGCCACCGAGTCACTCTGTGACCTTGGACAAGTTACTTTATCTCCCTGTGTCCCAGTTTCCTCACCTACAAAATGACAGTTATTCCTTGGGTAGTTTGGGGTTGTCACTACAACAATTACTTCATCACACGGTGCATCAGGGATGCCCAGTAAGTGTGGTTTCCCTTCCCAGCCCTCCATCCTTACCCACTGCTCTGACCGTGATACAAGTGGCCTGAGGCTCAGGAGGAGAGACCCTTGACTAGGGAGCAAATCCAACCTGGACTTTCTTCCATGACAGGTGAAAACACAAGTCCTCAAGGTGCCAAAGCAGCCCCTGCTGCCCCACCATGCACCCGTGACCACAATCAAGTCTTCCTCTAAGGACATTGCTGAGGACGGGCTGGCCAAAGGGCTGCCCCCTACCGAAGACACTTCTCCGCAGGCGCACATACCCATTGAGGGCCTGGAGGGCCCCTGCCTGTCTCAGCGATCCTTCGTGCCTCTGCCCCCCATCTGCTCCGACTCTACTCTGCAGAGTGAGGAGACCAGATCCCAAACAAGTGAAGTACCCATCCACCTCAGCCCACAGCATTTGTCAGATGAGGACGCCAAGAGCACAGAGTCCATCTTCCTGACCCAGGTACATGTGTCCAGCTGCCCCTGCCCACTGCTCATGGTGCCCACAGGTTCCTGCACAGCCCTTAGCCGGAAGCAAGCGCAGGGCAGGGCTGGAAAGCAGAAGGTAGCACCCTTGGCCGACTCACGGGCCCCTTCTGGGAGATCCACTGACCTGAGACTACAGGTGGGGACCCTGTGGGGACAGTCCTGGTCCTGTGACACACACAGCATCAGGACTTGGCTGCATTGTGGTGCTGAACAGTTTTCCAGAGGTGTCTGTTGCGGCCTCTGCCTCCCTGCTTAAAATCACCTCGCTTCTGATGTTGCCTCTGGATCCCAGGGGTTCCCTGGCTCAGGTGCAGGTGCTCCCCTAGAGGTGCTCGAATGCAAAGGGGAAAGAGGGATGGGAACAATACATGCAGTCAGTGCTAAGAGGGTGCTGAGACGGAGGGACACCCAGGGGCTGCAGCCTGGAGCAAGGAAGGATCCTGTGTCCCAGAACAGGAGGGACCAGTGAGCCGAGCTTTGCAAACTGAGTGGAGTTAGCAAGGTGAAGCCTGGGCATTCTAGGCAGAGGGAACAGCATGGAACAGGGTAGAGAGGAAAGAAATGGCCTAGTGATTAGCATCTCGAATCTAAAAACCTGAAATCCAAAAAGCTCCAACTGAAATATTTTGAGTGCTGACATGACCACAAGTGGAAAATTCCACACCATGAAACTTTGACACACAAAATCATTTAAAATATTATATAAAATTGCCTTCAGGCTTTGTGTATAAGGGGTGTACAAACTATAAATGAATGCTGTTTTTAGACTTGAGTCCCATCCCCAAAATATATTATGTATAAGCAAATATTCCAAAATCTAAAACACTTCTGCTTCCAACATTTCAGACAACTGATGCTCAGATAACTGAATGCTCAAGCATTCAGTCTTTCACCATTAATTATGACATTAACTGTGTAAGGCTGGGAGAGCTGGCAGGGTGCCCTGAACTTTATTGTATCATTCTCCCTGACCTCTCTGCCTCCAGTCTGGCTCATCCAGTCTGCCCACTGCCAGATGTACATTCATCCCTACATCCTGCTTAGAATGCCCAAGCTTCACCACTCAATCTGCAAAGCTTGGCTCACTGGGCTCAATTATGTCTAGTTCTCTTTCTTTACGCTACATAGGACATGTAAGTTCATACAGTATAAAAGTATCTTTATGAGCAATCTCAGAAACTTTTTAGAACAGTACATAGTCAAATAAATTTAAAAAAATTATTTAGAGAAGCGAAAGGAAAATATGAATAGCAAAAGAATAAGTCCAAGAGTAATTGTCACTCAAACATTCACTTCATACACTGCTGATCCCATAGTAGAGGTACTGCCAAAATGCAACTCTGAGCTTCCTAGCAGTCAAAGCAATACAATCGAGTCACCATGTTGCAAAAATAAATAAATAAATAAATAATGTAACTTTTTTCCTTTGCCTAATTGGCATGACCATATCCTCCAGTACAATGTTGGATAGAAGTACTGAGATCAGGCATCCTTGTCTTGCTTCTAATCTTAGGCAGAAAGCATTCAGTCTTTCACTATTAATTATGACATTAAGGCAGAAAGCATTCAGTCTTTCACTATTAATTATGACATTAAGGCAGAACGCATTCAGTCTTTCACTATTAATTATGACATTAACTGTAAGTCTTCCATAAATGTCCTTTATTGAGTGAAGCAGTTTCTATTCCAAGTATACTATGTTTTTATCATGAAGTGGTATTAGATTTTGTTAAATATCTTTATGTGGCTATTGAAATGATCATATGGTTTCTATTCTATTAATATGATGTATTACATTAATTGATTTCAAGATATTATATCAACCTTGTATACCCAGAATAAACCTCACTTAGTCATGGTGTTTAATTCTTTTTACATGTTGCTGAATTTAGTTTGCTAGTATATGTGTGTGTGTGTTACTGGAGATTGAACCCAGGGTGCTCTGCCACTGAGCTACACCCAGCTTTTTTCATTGGGGGTAAAGGGACAGGGTCTCATTAAGTTGCCCAGATTGGCCTCAAATCTGAGATCCCCCTGCCTCCACCTCCCAAGTACTGGGATTACAGGTGTGTACCACCACACCTAGTAGGCTTGCTAGTATTTTTTGAGGATTTTAGTATTTATGTTCATAAGTGATACTATATCTGGTTTCTTTTTTTGTGATGTCTTTCTGTAGTTTGGGTTTCAAGGTAATACCTCAGAGGATGAGTTGAGAAGTATTCCCTCTTGTAACTTTTCACAAGAGTTTGTGAAGGATCAGTGTTAATCCTTTAAATGCTTGATAGGATTCACCAGTGAACCCATCTCATCCTTGGCTTTTCTTGGTGGGAGGTTCTAAAATTACTAATTCATCCTTTTCACTTGTTACAGATCTATTCAGATTTTCTGTTTCTTCATGAGTCAGCAATTTCAACAGAAGACATAACCATATTCCCACATGAAGTAGTTTCATGTTTCTTATAAAACCATTTGGATAGGCTAAAATCCTCAATGGCTTAATATCAGAGTGAGGATAAAAAAAATATAACTTGGGTGTGGTGTGGTGGCACAAGCTGTAATCCTAGTACTTGAAAGACAGAGACAGGAGGATCACAGGTTTGAGGCCAGCCTCAGCACTCAGCAACTAGTGAGACTCTCAGCAATTTAGTGAGACCCTGTTTCAAAATAAAAAATAAAATAGGGCTGGGAGTGTATGTCAGAGGAAGAATGCCCCTGGAGTCAATCCTCAGTCAGTCTCAGTCTGTCTGTCTGTCTGTCTCTCTCTCACACACACACACACACACACACATACACACACACACATTGACTAATTAAAAATTTAAAAAAGCTATAACTTGGGAGGCTGAGGCAGGAGGATCACAGGTTCGAGGCCAACCAGTGAATGGTAGCTTAGCAATACCTTGTTTCAAAAAAAAAAGGCTGGAGGTATAGACTCAGAGGTCTAACACCCCTGAATTCAAATCCTAGTACCACAGGGAAAGAGGGAGGGAAGGAGGGGGAGGGAAGAAAAAGGAAGGGAAGGAAAGAATGGGTACACCTACCCTTAGCTTGGCATTTAGAAGTCCACACCCATCTGGGCCCTGCTTATCGCTGTAGTTGTCCATCACTTCAAATTGCTAACAGTGCCAATCTTTAGTTCTCTGAAACACACCTTGACGTGTCTTACCTTTGCACCTTTGCTCAATGCTGTTCCTCGCCTGCCAGTCATCCTTTCTCATCACTCGCAGTCCCCTCCTCCCATCGGTGCCTGGGGACAGCTTTCCTGGCTCTCCCACACTTAGCTCAGGCTAAGGAATCATTCCCTCAAGAGTTTCCTGGCTGGGTTGGAGCTTCCTCTAGGATCACCTCAAGCCACTATGCTTCCTTCTGTTAATGGTATCTACCAAAGTGTTTGGTCCTTACCTAATTTCTTGCCTGCCTCCTCCATCCCAATCTTAATGTCCTTACCAGGGTCCAGCACGGGGCCTGGTACAGAGCTGATGCGAATAAATGTACAGGCAATGAGTGAATGTGTTTTCTTCCTGGCGCAGGTGAGTGACCTACCTTCCGTCACCATCCAGAGGGGTGACTTAGAGGTGAAGGAGAAAGACCAAAGGAGACCAGCCACAACACCCAGAGAGAAGAGGAGGACTCGGAGGAAGTTCCCATCTGCCTCCATGAGCAAATATCAGGGCTATGAGGAGCTGCTGAACGCCAAGCCTGACCCGGCCTTCATTGAACCAAAGGGTATGTGAGTGTTGGGCCCATGTGCTATGTCTGCATGCCTGTCAAGGGCTCCTCAGGTGTCCTGGTTTTCAGCTCTTCATGGAGGGACCCCTTCCTTGGGCTTTTACTCTTTTTTTTTTGGGGGGGGGGTACTGGGGATTGAACTCAGAGGCATTCTACCTCCAAGCTATACCCCCAGCCCTATTTTTTATTCTTTATTTTGAAACCGAGTCTCACTAAGTTGCAGAGTGCCTCACTAGGTAGCCGAGGCTGGCCGCGAACCCTGATCCTCCGGTCTCAGCCTCCCGAATGCTGGGATTACAAGCCTGCGCCACCACGCCCGGCTCGGGCTTTTACTCTTTTGAGGGGAGCCACAGCTTGGTGAGAAATTTCAACCATGCTGGCCCAGCTGCTCTGGTTGCTCCTAAGGAAAGGTTTGATGAGCCGTGGCCTGCATGGCCCAGATTCTTTAGCTCTTCCCAGTCCCATTAAGTCCCAAACCCAACATCCCAAATGTTCCCAATTTGGTTTGAGGCCAGGGAGCCTCTGAGCTCCTTAGTTCAGTCACATGTTACCGCATCTGGGCTTTCGCCCTGCGGTGTAATCCCAAGGTTAATGGGTCACGTTGGGGCCAGCCTTTTCTCCACACCAGTGCTGTTTCCACTGGGATATGTGTGCACCATGAACTTCAGGCACTGGAACAAGATTAGGGAGTTTTGGGAGCAGGGTTTTCTTCTTGAAGATTCTCACATTCTTTTGCCAAGGGTGATGCAGGAACTGGGGTTCTGCTGAGAGGCTGGGGGGGGGATGCAGGAATGGGGTACCCATGTCTCCCTCTTACCTTCTTGGCCTAGGCATCCAGAAGAATGCACAAGCCCTACAGCACATGCTGAAGCACCCGCTCCTCTGTCGGCCCTCCAAGCCCAAGCTGGATTCTCTTCAAAAACCCTATGTCCCCAAGGAGAAGCGGGTAAGCCTCCAGCCCACCGAGTGTGCCAGTGGCCCCCGAGGATCCCTGAGGCAGGGATGCACCTGTCCCCTGGAAATCCGCCGAGGCCCTGGTTTTCTGGTGCTCCTGGGCGCCCCCTGCCGGCTGCTGTGACAACCCTGGGTTAACATCTGCCCCCTTGCCGTCTGCCAGACCCAGAGGATCCCTGTTCCACCCCCACGGAAGACTCGCGCCCAGCTGCTGGATGACATCCTCATTCGCATGCGGGACCCCCGGAACATTACGGAGGCTCCGCTAGGTATGGCTGTCTTCAGCTGCTCGCACCCAGAGCCCGCAGTTTAGACGGCTGCTGGTGTGAGGTAAAGGACAGACTTGTATCAGAGCAGGAAGGGCCCCGAGGGCATCTGCCCTTTCTACATGGTGGACACCCAGCGTGAGGCAGTTGCGCAGTCACATAGCACAATAGGGAGCTTGTGACCAGACCACCGCTGACTTCCCTCTGTCCCTGCAGGCGCGGTGCTGCGCCGGCGAGCAGAGCAGCGGCTGGTGAACCAGAAGCAGTACCTGGAGGCCAAGCGGCTGCTGAAGGAGTTCCGGGCGCGCTACCGCCAGCTGGTGCGAAGCTCGCTACGCACAGTGTTCGGGGCCGGCCCTCCTTCCCCCGCCCGCCCCGCGCTCAGAGAGAGCCAGAGCCAGCCCAAGTTCAGCCGCTTCCTGGAGATCATGGATGAGTTCTGCCAGGACTCTGCGTCCGGTGACTTAAAGGAATAGGGCTGCGCACGAAGGAGCGCACTGCCCGGCCTGCGCCCCCAACCTCTCCGAGGGCTTCTCGCCCCTCACCGCCTAGGGCCAGCTGGGCTGGGCAGGGCCTGGGCGTTTGGCAGACCTGCTTGCTGGTCACAGTGGGGAGCTAGTCAGGACCTCTCCTCGGTGGGCCAGGCAGGACCTGGTGCCTGGCCCAGTAGCAATAAAGAGTGAGCGCACAGAGCAACCTAGTAGGTGTCAGATGTTCTTCCTTGGAAAAATCCCTGCTAATGCATGCATCCCAAGGATCTTGTGGGACAACTCACCTGAGTCACACGTATGCAGCAGCTGTGATAGGTGCTAGGGCAGAACATGGGAGAGATGAGACCGAGGAGCGTCACAGAACCTAAAGCTCAGAAGCAAACTATCCTGCCCACGGCCAATACAAAACAGGGACAAAACCAAGGTCCTACAGCCCCAGAAATGTGCTTTTTCTGTTGGGCAGCTTTTTCCATTGTGAGGGAAGAGAAAGAAGATTGTTCCACAAAGGTGGGAGCACTAGAGGGTTTACATGGACTTTCCCAGGGTCCTACAATCCAATTCATACGATGAAGAGGAGGATGCAGACACATTGGGCTGTGGCTCCAAAACACACCAAGGGGCTGTGCAACCACTGGGCTCACAGTAAACTAGTTCTGGCCAAGGCAACATGTGGGGTTGCCCCATTCTTGGTGAGTTCCCAGTAGGCAACACCTGCTACAGAGGAGGAGCTAGAGAGGGCCACCTGGGCTGGATTCCAGGATGCACACTTAGGGGTAAGTGTTGGGTGTGACCTAGTCCCCTGGGCAACCCTTCCTTCTGGGGATGCCTCCAATTCAGGCCTGTGGTTCTCAGGGTCCAGGAAGCAATGGCCCAAGGATTAAAGATCCTCAGGAAGGCATAGATGCCCATCACCTAAACTGCAACTAAGTATCTGCATACTAAACTGCACAGTCTCACACAAGTGGCTATTTGAATGTTTACACTTAGCTGTGGTCATACCCAGACACTCATACACACACACCACCACACAGCATACAACACAAGTCACATTAAGTGACAAAGGGACCTGAACAGATGCAGGTAATGCACTGTGGCCCACAGCAGTAGTCCTGTGTGATGATATGTTTAACAACGTGGATCTCACCAGCTTGGATCTCCTGGAGCCCCAAACCACTCTTCCTCTGTTGTTAGAAGAATCTACCCCAACAGTCACGCTGTCAAACTTTGCTAGGTCTCAGTTCTGGAGAACCATCTGGACCACTCCCTTCTGTTAGAAACGCCATCAAAACATAGGCTCTCAGGCCTGAAATGCTCCTGACCACATACATCCCTGTCCCAACAGACAGGCAGCTTCTTGCAATCTGCAATAGTTGAGGTCCTATGTATACATCTAGTGATAGGGAGCTTCTAGCCATTGGGTTATGCTGTCTGCTAAAGTCCTTCAGTGGTCTCAGCTCTTTTTGGCTAAGAGTATATCTGCTCTCTGCCCACCCAGACCAACCCTTCACTGACATGAGAACATTCTGAAAAGGTAACATGTATGAGTCAGATATAACTAACTACTCAGTTAAGGATACCAACTGAATAAAAAGGTTGCCTCTCTTAGACTTGGTAAGTTTATATTTTGTGGTACTGGGGATTGAACATAGAGGCATTCTACC
Organism: Graphiurus murinus; assembly: GCA_004027655.1. Taxonomy (NCBI): domain Eukaryota; kingdom Metazoa; phylum Chordata; class Mammalia; order Rodentia; family Gliridae; genus Graphiurus; species Graphiurus murinus. The sequence goes on from PVLC010021241.1 coordinate 15,217, forward strand.
TTCGAGCTATACCCCCAGCCCTTTATTTTGTTTTGCAACAGGGTCTCACTATTTTGCTGAGGCTGGTCTCAAGCCTGTGATCCTCCTGTTTCAGCTCCCCAAGTACTGGGATTACAAGCCTGTGCATGGTGGCTTGCTAAGTTTTTGATGATGATTCTGAATTCTTGATCTGATTAGTTTTTTCATCTTGGAGACTGTTGAGGGTAGTAGAGTACTGGCCTTTTCCCTCATTTGTAACCAAATGATGTCAATGGAGAATCCCCAAGAAGGAAGCTACTGTGTGATGGTACCCAATGATGCTGCTACTCCCCCAGGAAGACCTGGTAGGACTACACGGCAGCCCATGTTTCTTACCATCCTTTCAGTTTCAGCTCAGCTGTGTCCTTGAATCCTTCCAAATTCAACTGTTTTTCTAGTCACTTATCCAAGATGAACACTCTGGGAGTCAGATGTAGCCAAAAGAAAGAACTGACGTAGATGCAAATTTGTGTCTCACATCCCAGGTCGCCTCAAAATACCTCCTACCCCTACCATGGGGACAGAAGACAGACAGTCTGGCCTCTCACTCAGCCAGTCTCAATCCAGGGGAGGGGGCAGCCATCCCAGAAAGCAACCAGAACTACACTGTTAGCCAAGACTAGTGGTACAGGGGAACACCACTCTAAGGCTAGCTGAGGCCAAAGTGTCAGAAAAATCAATCAGCAGCTCTGGAGTCCAAGGGCCCAGCTTCTAGGTTATGAACTGTCAGGATCAGAGTATCCACCTATAAATGAAGACAACACTAGTCATCACACCTGGCTATAATAAGTGATGGGATAAGGATTTTGTTACTTTAGGGGCCAAGAGATTGAGTACTGTTCTCAAATCTCCAACTAGCTACCCTGTTTATTTTAACCACTCTCCTTTTGAAGGTCTTGGGCCAGATGATATCAAAGATCCCTGAAGTGGTTTACCATGTATGGCATCAACTCTTCCAAGTCTTCCAAACTGGTTTTCCAAGTTTAGAAGGGATAGGAATACATTTGTTCTCTGATTGATGTGAAACTGATGCCAAGGGTATTTTGATGAATTCCTGAACAATGGTTCCAAAAGAGTATTTTAAAAAATAAGATTTCTGGCTGAGACCAGAGGATCCGGGTTCGCGACCAGCCTCAGCTACCTAGTGAGGCACTCCGCAACTTAGCGAGACCCGGTTTCAAAATAAAGAATAAAAAATAAGGCTGGGGGTATACCTCGGAGGTAGAATGCCCCTGGGTTCAATCCCCAGTACCGAAAAAAAAAAAAAATAATAAGATTTCTAAGTACAGCCCTAATGTGCAAGGACAGTGTTATCCTATACATTCATTTTTTTACTTAAACTCTTTTTGGTGCCTTTGTTAGGAGTATGAATGGCTGAATGTGAGAATGATAGTAAACTGTAAACTGTAAATCATAACTTACATCAAAAGATGTAGTTGGCTGGGCATGGTGGTGCATGCCTGTAATCCCAGTATTTGAGAAACTGAAACAGGAGGATCTCAGGTTCGCAGCCAGCCTCAGCAACTTAGTGAGGCTCTCAGCAACTTAGGGAGACTTTGTTCCCAAATAAAATAATAAGACCTACATGGTGGCACACACCTGTAATCCCAGTATTTGGAAGGCTGAGACAGGAGGATAGCAGGTGTGAGGACAGCCTTAGCAAATTGTGAGACTCTCATCAACCTAGCAAGACCCTTGTTTCCATATAAGAAACAAAATCAGGCTGGAGGAGTAGTTCAAAGGTAGAATGCCTCTGGGTTCAATCCCCAGGACCGCGCGCGCATGCGCGCGCGCACACACACACACACACACACACACACACACACACACAAAACTGGGCTGGGAGTGTAGCTCGGAGGTAGAATGCCTTTGGGTTCAATCCCCAGCAGCAGCACCACCACCAACACACACACACACACACACACACACACACACACACAGTTGTATACTATGGAAATTCCATTGCAGCTCCTAATCTCTCCCATCATTCTGAATGCCAAAGCAGGACATTCCAACATGGAGTATCTTCCATTGCAAAGATAGCATTCAAAATCAAACAGCAGATGATCTAAGCTTAGCCCATGTTTCTCTGAGATCGCTCTCCTGAGACAAGACTTTGGTTAGAAACAGAACATTCACTTCCATGAGTTTGCTTTACTGTATTCTAAACTTGGGCCATGCCTCAAGCAGGCAAACATACATTAAAGAATGCACTTTGGTACTGTTTAAACATACACAGCATCCCACTAGATTCCACATCATTCCGTTGTGGCAGAAGCATCCCTGAACGGGCATGCCCTGTTTCAAGTTCTCTGTCTTTGTCAAAATGCTCTTTGCAATGAGTTGGGAGGGGGCAGTCAGCAACGGCAGTCCACAAGGATCCAGTCCTCTTCTCCAATTTTATGTAGACAGCAGGTAGAATAAATCAAACACTAGACCACCAGAAAGCTGCAGCAGGTTGAATAACCAATATAGACAACCCATTTTCTATTTCTTGGCAGGAAGAAAAAAGGCTCTTAGGACAATTGTATTTGTACAGAGTTAAGAGTAAACAGCACATCAGGTGCAAAAAGAAAACAAAGACCCATTACTTGGTATTTAAGATAACCATTTTCCCCCTTGCATAGTATCTATTCTCTCATTAGGACTTTATTTGCTCTGTTGGAGGCTCAGGGTTGGTGATGTTATGTTTGCAAACTTGACTCTGGGGGACAGCCTTGGTCCCACTGGTGGCAAAGCTTGGAGGGTAGGTAATGCCAATCAGGAAGAATCTGGCTACTGCCATATTACTCTAAAAACAGGGCCAAATGCTACTTTTGAGCTCTAATGGCTTGATATTTGAAGAATGCATTGTATCTCATATTAAATGAGAGGTAAGAAAGATAAGCTTTGCTATATCTTGGTTTTATACAACTCAAGATTTCTCATGACACCAGAAAAGGTAGGGAGGGAGCCTGCCCAAAGTTTGAGGTTGCCTCTCACATGATTTAAAAGTTGCCACCTCCCTGGCAAGACATTAAAGAAGCATTTACTCACAAAGCAAAGAGTATATTTTTTTCTCTAGGAAGAAAAAAATACTGATAATACATAGAGCAATCTGTACATTCTAGTTTTGGCACTTTTTCCTTCATCCAATTTGACTAGTCTCTCAACTGGTGACCTCTATATTTCTAAGTCTTTTCTATAGAACAATCTTCTTCAGAAAGCTATAGTGGATAACAACCATGCGAAGATGCATCTCTGGATCTTCTTCATAAGAAAATCTGAAATTCAGCAGCTTTTCACTCGAATCTGCTCCCCACCCCCATGGGCCTGTTTTCTTACTGAGTCAAAAGAATTCATACCCAGCTACATTCAAGTCCAGGCCAAAAGTCCACTCTATGGGTTGATGAGGGCTAAACAAATTTAAGACCCTAAGGAGTTATTGTTTTTGAAAGAAAAATGAAGGGCTGGCTAGCTTTTAAATCTGGGTAATAAAAATGACAATTATTCCAACCAAAATATATCACTTTCCAAGATTCCACATTTACATTACTCAATATACTAGGGAGGTTTTTCCTACTTGAGTATGTATTCAGAGAATATAGGTAAATTTTCAGTTTAAAAATATTGGAAGAAAAAGCTATTTTAAAACTTTCTACATCATTTGGGTGTCTCCTCATTCACAAACTATATGTGTGTGTGTGCGTGCGCGTGCGCGTGCGTGTGTGTGTGACTTTAAGGATTATTCAGGCCCTAGAAAACTACAGTATAAAACAGAGGGGCACCAGAAACTCATTTGTTACAAAAAGAGGGGTGGGAAGAAGTTTAACTTGGATAATTCTATGCCTATTCCAGATATAGTATTCTATCATTATGATCCAGCCTTTCATTTTTCTTCCCCCTCCTCTACTGGCCATCCATTTCAATGAAAAGCCAGCCAGGGAAAAGGAAAGGAACCACAAGTTGCTGCCAGCTCTAGTGTGAGGTCAGGCTGGGAAGAGATTAGGAAGTTACTAAATGAGGGGTGGACCACCTTGGACCATGTCAGTGATCCATAACCTGTCTCATTGTTTGGTGCTCAGGCTAAAAGCTACTCCTGAAGACAGGTTATTGTTATGTAATCGCTACAGGAGAAGATTTATCCTCCTCTTGTAAAATTACTTAGGAAATTGAAAGCAATGTTAAAATCACGTTCATAAATACTGATGGGGTCTCTAAAATATTCAAGGCAGCCTGCTGGGTGGGGGTCCTAAATGGGACCACTGAAGAACATTGCTATAAAAGTAGCCTTTCACAAGACCATTAACATTCTTCAGCCACACACACATTCAAAAACATTCCACTGGACACTGAGCTCCTCAAGAGCAGAGACTATCATCTCATATTCCTCTCTCCATGACCCAGCACAGAGTTGGCACAAGTTATAGCCCTCTGTCATTAGCTGCACCAGACCAGCACATGGCAGCTTCCAATTTCAGTCTGTTTGCAAGTTTGTAATCAGACAGCAATTTATTAAGCAGCTTTTAATTTCTTAGGGGCATTTTTCCTTTAGGTAAAAATGAACAAAACCCAGAACAGGCATTTATGACCAGTGCTTCCTCCAGGCAAAAACTTAGAAGTTAAAAAAGAACAATGAAGCCACTTTGGAAAGGTTTCCCTGGTAAGCTTCAGCCAAGATTTAACCAAAAAAGAGATAATTAAGCTGGATGTGGTGGTGCATACCTATAATCCCAGTACTTGAGAGACTGAAACAGTAGGACCACAGGTTCAAGGACAGCCTCAGCAAGTAGTGAGACTCTCATCAACCTAGCAAGACTTTTTCAAAATAAAAATCAAATAGGGCTGGGGACATGTAGGGTATAGCTTGGAGGTAGAATGCCCCTGAGTTCAATCCCCAGTACAAGAAAAGAAAAAAAAAAAAAAAAAAAGAAAAGAAAGAAAGAAAAAAAGAGAGATAATTAAAGGAAAGAGACCAAGGGCTGGGTGCATAAAGTCCCAGATGACTTCCTCCAATAGGCACGATCAATGGGTCATAGAACGTGGTCCCAAAGTGTCTTTTCCTCTCTGTGGAAAAGAACTGAGAACTCCCTTCTTAGATTAGAACCACATTTCTTAGATTCTCTATCAGAATGACCCCACCTCCCACCTCTCATAACTTCCCCTTTAATAAGAAAAAGAATACATATATACAGGAACACATTTAGTACGGTGTGAGAAACTTGTATGGTAAATTGGACTTCGATGATTAGTAAGAAAATATGTTTTGTGAAATACTGTCTTTCATTCTAGCTCACCAACCTTCCCCATCATTATTCTTGTCTTTTTCTCTCACTCCCTACACCAAGGAATCCATGTCAACAACTCTATTTGTGACCAACTTCACAAGCAACAAGAGATAAAAAAAATTTCAGAAGGAAAAAACATTCATATTTTAAGTATGCAAAGCATCTTAAAATACAGACAATAACCTTAGTGGTTATTTTCCTCCTCCAAAGCCAAGCAGCTGAAAGATGAAATCTTCCCACCTTAATCTAAACTGCTCTGCCTATGTCTGAAGACTGCTACTCAGCAGAAAGTGAAAAACTGTCCATCCCATCCTTGGCATCACTGTAGGTACAGAGAGGACCTCGTGTTTGAATGGTCACTTAACAAGAAATAGCTTATTATTCTGCACCTGAAGTCTAAACTTGTTGCTACTGCTATGCAAGTTCTTAAAATGAAAGTATTAATTTGGGGAAATATTTAAAATATATATATTTCATCTATTAAAAATATTTATCTTTTTACAAAAAAAATCAATTGACTGAAAAGCTTTTTTTAAATTATTGGTGCTATAGAAAAAGGTGGCAAGTGGAAAAATAATTGTCTTTGCTACTACCAACAAGACTTAGCCTTCCAATAATATATACTAAGACCAAAAAAGGAATACATGAAATGGCAGTAACTGATGCTTTCCCTACAGGCATTAGTAAGGTCACCCTCCCTGTCCTCTGTAGACATATGCCCCTCTTCCATTTCGGGCACTAACATATCCTCTAGCAGCCCTTGGAGGCCATAAGTTACGTAGGACCTAGAACTGAAGTGGTGTGAATATACAGTAATGAGATTGATATATGCTTGTTAAACATATATCGCACATATATCACACATGTGCACATACACACACAGAACACAGAATACATACATTCAGGTGAGATGACCCCCACCAAAGTAGTCACTGAAGAGATCGCACATATCTCAGTGATGACCACAATGCTTCAGACATCTCTGGAACCTCTTTGGGAACTGTGAGCTGCACAAGAAAATGGTTCTAACTGCTTTATAGCAACACCTCATTTATAACTCCAAACCTTCTTCCTGACCCACCTTCTTTCCCAGAGGTTTCAAATAGCTTCTGGTTAGTTTCAAACTTAAAATTCTCTCCTATAACTCCAAAAGATTGAAGATCTGCCCTGAGAAGAAGGTGCCATAGTTACTCCCTTGATCACTGAGTCTGCTCCCCAGCCTCTGCCTTAGTAAAAGGAGAGGTTGGAACAGATGCCCACTAAGGTCCCTTCCAATTCTAACATTTTATGAGTGAGTCTACGTCTCTATATGTTTCTATACTTTGAAGATAGTTTTAGAAATGTTTTCACCAAAGGCAACATCATTGAAAAACATACACAGTATTCTGCTGGGGCTACCCAAGAAGAACATCATACATTGGAATATATAAGCTCTGGGAGGTTTAACATGCCAATCATGTGACTATAGTATCAGCTCATACATACACAGGGAATGTCAGCCCATCTGAGATTCCCTAAAATTTTACCTTCATCCCTATTTTCAATGAGCCCAGATGGGCAGAAGCACCAAGCACCACCACGGATGCAAAAGACACATGGTGTCAGCTGCTAAGGAAAATAAACCCCAAAGGTCCATGGGACTGAATTTACCAGCTGCATCCAGCTAGATACCTTGTTTCCATAGTATGGAGTTTCAGCATTGTTCTTTGCCTGACTTTGGGCAATTTTTTAGGATTTTAGATCAACATTGCAGATAACCATTCACCATGTGGAAAGTAATAATGACGCCCACTGTAGTTTTTCTCACAGGCTGGAACCCCTAGGAAAACAGAAGACTGTAAACTGGGGGAAGGGGAGGATAACTGCATAGCACATGTTTACACATCCTGTCAATTCTGCACAATAAGTGATCAATGCCCAGCCAGCTTTCCGTAGGTATCCCTGGCATGCTCTTAGGTTATAGTCCATTTGGACAACCTATTAGTATGGAAAATCCATAGGATTTGTTGTCAGGAGACCCAGTGGTCAGTCTAGGCAATGTCCCTTACTTGTTGAGAGAATGTGATCAGCACTGCAGTATTATTATCGAAAAACAGGGCTAAAACCACTTACACATTAGGTCTCTTAGGAAAACCAAATGGGTCTGTGAACCATACAGCGTTAGCCAAATGTTATTTTTTAAACAGGGGATGTAAATTAACTTTTGTAGAAGCATATGCTCAACTGATTTAGGAAGATATAGTTACTTGTGGCAAGAGGGAGGAGAAAGATGGACATAATTAAATCTATTAATTTGGATTTCCCAAAGTACTACACTATTCCACTTCTTTGAAAAAGATGGAATTAATTTTTATCTGCAAGGCTGATTTATAATGACACCCTGTTGAAAGAAGTCAGGAAGTCTATCAGTTTGAGAAGGTATCCCCTCTTTCCTCTACCACTTCTAACTCTGGCCATTATGCCTGAATGAGGCCATTCCAAATCTCATTCAAAGTGGCTGCTACCAGACTGGGCCCAGAAGCCCTCAGAGGTGGTCACTCAGGTGGGGTAGGGGTGGGGGTGCTTCTGGCCTGGGTCACAGAGAAACAGAGATGCAGTTCCCTTGGATTTTGACTACCAAGGCCCTGGAACCTCTCAGAACCACATTGGACAGTGTTTTGCCATTAAAAGAAACCCAAAATGAGAACACTCCACTCTTCTGGATAAATGATCAAGTTCAAAGACCTCTTAAAAATAGGGAACACTGTTCATTAAGTGCTACTTGGCCCCAGCAATGCTGCTGGACCGCAAGAGATACTGATCCACGCTTCCTTTTCGCCGACTCACAGTTCGCCTCTCATTATCAAACATGCGCTGCAGCTGCAGAGCCAGCTGTCGGTCCTTTTCCTCTTGCTGCAATTTCTGCTCCATCTCTTGCAGTCCCGGGTCTGTAGGGGCCAGACTGATCTCGCTGCTGGTCTGTCGCAGTTTCTTAAGGGAGCCATTTTGTTCCAAGTGCTTGGTCTTACAGCGTCTTTTCCGGCCCCGCCGCAAGGAAGGAAATGGCTCCTCACCTAAGCTGTCCACCAGAACACCATTGGCCAGATCAAAATGATTTAATGTCTTTAGCTGTTTCTTTGTTTTGAGGACCCCACCCAAAACATTATTTTTGGGTAGCACTGAATTAACTGCTGAAATTTTCATGGCTGTGCTAATACAGGTTTTGTCTAACTTGGCATCTAGGGTTGAACCTGAACCCTCAAACTGCTCCCCTTCCAAAGAAGTCCCACTGGCTCCCACTTTGAGTTCTGAGGAACAGCAGGTTTCCAGTGGGATCTCAGTGATCCTTTTATCATCACTGTCTGGTTCTGCTTTTGTTTGGCTAACAGAAGGAATACACTCAGAGAGCTCCTGACCACTGGAGAGTCTTGTATTTAAAGCCAGAAATGGCTTCTCCTTGCTAGAATGGATAATTTCAGAACTTAGTAAGTCTTCCCCCACTTCAGAGGCCAGGGAGGTGAGAGTGGCTTTTGAAAGGGTCTTTTTGATCTGCCGCTCCTGAAAGATCTGCTCCCACTTTTTGAGGATCCGTGGACTGGCCTCATAAGAAGTCTGCTTCTGCAAGCTTCTGTTTAGGTTGCGAGGTGTCGACTTGATGATGAGGGGACTTAGCACACGGCCATCAGGGAGCCTCTTAGGAGGAGTACACGGCGAGCAGACGATGGGCTTGAAGTGGTTCAGTTCTTCGGAGATACTATCATTGCTCTCAGGGCTGATAGAGCGCTCTGGCTTATGCAGGGAAGACAAGGATGAGAGGGAGCTAAAGGGCAGACGCTTTTCAATGGTTAAGTCGGGGGCTGAGAGGCAGCGGTTGTTTTGAGTGGACAAGAGGACACCAATGACAGGGTTGGAGGCTGGAGTCATAGTTGTGACCTGAAAGATATTACCAAGATTATACATACATCGGTCACAGCAACTTAGTGAGAGACCATGTTTCAAAATAAAAAATAAAATGGGGTTGGGGGTGTAGCTCAGAGATTGTCCCTGGGTTCAATCCCAAGTACCACATTAAAAGAAAAAAGATTATACATACATACATACATGTATTTTTTTCTACATAATCCTTCAGGATGATGGAGGAATAGGGAAGGAAAGGATAGGAAAAGAGAAGAAGGATGATATGAGCCTAATAAATGGGAAAAGTCCCTAACCTAAAATGCATACCAGTTAGCAATAATTCCTACACACTTGGAGCAATTAACACCATTAAAAATCTGAATGGAAAGAAACATCTAGAGCTTTGAAAAAGGTTTCTCTACTGACCCTCATATCACCCATCTAGCTACTAATTTAAACATTCTTCCTTCATATCTTTGTGTAGAACTCTCCAATATAACTAATATATCTGGGACACATTCTGCTTCTTCTCCTCTGGAATGGGAGCTACAGAAAGGGACTCCAGAGCCCTGATGGCCTGTGGCTGAGGTGTTACCTTGGCTTTGCTGGCTGGAGCTGCTCTGAGTCTGCTCTTCACTCTGTCCTGAGCTGTGTCAGTGCAGCTCTGACTCCTCTGCACCTTGGAGGTAAGCTTCCTAGAAACAATATAAATAAAAAACAAATAGTAAAAATTAGTCCATATATGAGTTTAGGAAAAAGATGACAATTTCTTTTGTGTATTCTTAGCCTCTCAGCAAGAAAGACAATTCCCTTGGACAGTTACAATAGAAAATGAGTTACTTTATTAACAAAACATATACTAAGAACAAATCCTACCAAAAGAGAAAGAGTCTTCCCACACACTTAGTACTGGGAGGCTGAGGCAGGAGAATTGCAGGTTCGAGACCAGCCTCACCAACTTAGCAAAACCCTCAGCAACTTAGTAAGACCTTGTTTCAAAACAAAAAATAAAAAAGGATGGGGAGTGTATCTCAGAGCTAAAATGTCCCTGGATTCAACCCTAGTACCACAAAAAGATGTAGTTACAGCTAAGTGCTATTCAGTAGGACACATTTTTTTTTATAGAATCTATAAAAAGTATCATCAAAAGCCACCAGAAATGCATTAGAAGGTTATAAGCAACTTCACCATATAAAAGTTTTATCAATACTAGACCCCCCCCACTCGATATTAATTTTATGAAAAAAAAAATTGTTTTTTTTTCCCCCCAGAACTGTGGATTGAACTCAGGGGCATTCTACCTCCAGGTCCCACCCCCAGTGCTATTTTTTTTTTCTTTATTTTAAAACAGGGTCCCACTAAGTTGTGGAGGGCCTCCTTAAGTGGCTCAGGCTGGCTGCAAACCTGCAATCCTCCTGTCTCGGTCTCCCAAGTACTGGAATTACAAGCGTACGCTACCACACCCGGCTAATTCTATGTAATTGAATCTAAAAAATAGCCACCAAGTCAGGTGTGTAATCCCAGTACTTGGGAGGCTGAGACAGGAGAATAACAGGTTCAATGACAGCATCAGCATTGTAGTGAGACTCTCAGCAACCTAGTAGGACCCTGTTTCGAAACAAAAAATAAAAAGGGCTGGGAGTACAGCTTGGAGGTAAAATGCTCCTGGATTCAATGCCCCCCTCAAAATACACATACACACACACACACACACGAAGTAAAACCAACAAAAAATAGTCACCAGTCCATCTATCCTTCTACAGCTTCCAGAGCTCTTCTTCCTAGAGGCTTTATGCTGCAAGTTGGACAATTCTGATTGTCTTAATTTAACCTACCTACACACACAAGGCCTATCTCATTCAAACATTCCACAAATATTTACTGAGTCTCTATTCTGGGTCACAGACCATATTAAGTTCTGGAAATATAACGAAAAAGATGTTGTCCTGCCTTCAAAGATTTTAAAGTTTATTGAAAAAATTAGCAGAGGCAGCATTGGGACCTATTAAGAAGGTTTGGGGAACAATGCAGTATAGTGAAAAAGGTAGTAAACTTAAAGCCAAGAAGCCTCAATTCTAATTCAGTTTTCTATTATTTGTAGCAGATCTTTTCTATTATTTGTCTAAGATCTGGCAAGCCACGCTCTCTCTCTGGGCTTTATCTTCCCATCCAAAAAACAAAAGGGTTGAATAAGATGATATGTAAGGCCCGTTTTAGCTCTTAGAGTCCATGTTTCAAAGAAAATAACAAAATAGCAGTACCAGCTATAATCCCTAAAGGCTAATCAAGTACCAGAAATCTCCTAGGCACTACTTAAGAGACGTGTGTGTGTGTGTGTGTGTGTGTGTGTGTGTGTGTGTGTGACGGCTATACTGGCATTCCTGCATATATGTATTTTTTAACTGAAAAGAAGATGGCTGAGAGCCGGGCGTGGTGGCGCACGCTTGTAATCCCAGCATTTGGGAGGCTGAGACCAGACAATCCGGGTTTGTGGCCAGTCTCAGCTACCTAGTGAGACCCTGTTCCAGAATAAAGAATTAAAAAAAAAAAAAAAAAAAGATGGCTGAGTTATACCCTATTTCCGAGAAGAATTTAAGGTGATTTAAAGTGAAGGAAAAAAAAAAAAAACAAACATAAAGACTAAGCCTTAATGGAGAATACAAACCACATTAATAAGTGTAAGAAGGGTATAGAAAAAACTTTTTTTTAAGAATTACAGACCATGTTGGAACACCACGGTGACTAAATTTATCCTAAGCTTACTGACAGCAAAAGCAAAGAGGAAATGCAATTGGTTATGAAGCTATTAGGGAAAAGACACTAGCTCAACAAGAGAAAGTTTTTCTAAGCTAAGCTTCAGAATTTGCCATCTTTTTTTTTTTTCCTTTTTCTTTCTTTCTTTTTTTTTTTTTGCGGTACTGGGGATTGAACTCAGGGGCATTCTACCTATCTCCGAGCTACACCCCCAGCCCTATTTTTTATACTTTATTTTAAAACAGGGTCTCACTAAGTTGCAGAGGCCTCACTAGGTAGCTGAGGCTGGCCACGAACCCAGATCCTCCAGTCTCAGCCTCCCAAATGCTGGGATTACAAGCGTGCGCCACCACGCCCGGCTGCCATCATGTTTTTAATTTGGTTCTGGTGGAGAAGATAGGAATGAGGACTGAAGAGAAACAAATTTTTAGAAATGATTATTTAGTTATCTAAAATGAAAATTTAACTTTACAATTATATATCCTACTTATTAGTCAAATTAATCTTTAACAAATATCTTATGATTAACTTAAAATGATCTTGGATTAACTGTATTTCTATCTGCCTATCTGGAAGAAGTCTCCTTCCCAAAGGGCTATAGATTTTCATTACAGGGCTACAAAGGCCTCTTTATTTTGAATTTTTCAAATGAAAATTAGTCAATCTGCCAGCAAGATTCATGACCAGAATCTCCTGATAAAATTTCTTTCAAAGTAACCATCCCATCAGTCATGCCTATTCACTCTTACCTCCATGCATTTGTGCTAAAGAAACAAAACTTCATAAGGTAGATAAGAAAAAGAAATGGCAGATTCAGCTCAAATATTGTTATTAAAAGCATATGCATTCTCTTTAGGAAAACAACTTGCAGAAAAAAACCTATTATTTTTGCTGTTGCTTAACAGAAAAAAATATATTTGAAATATTCAAAAATTATAAATAATGCTAAGTTTTTCATTATGGTAAAATATATATAACATAAAATTAAGAATTTAACTATTTTAAGGGTCTAGTTACATTGTTGTACAACCATCATTAATCAAATTCTTTTTAAGTATGTCCACTTTCTGTATCTGTTGTCAGCACTAAAAATTGTATATTGTTTTCCTAAAAA
>PVLC010021242.1:0-28223 GCA_004027655.1 Graphiurus murinus
GCACGCTTGTAATCCCAGCATTCGGGAGGCTGAGACCGGAGGATCCGGGTTCGCGGCCAGCCTCAGCTACCTAGTGAGGCACTCCGCAACTTCGTGAGACTCGGTTTCAAAATAAAGAATAAAAAATAGGGCTGGGGGTGTAGCTCGGAGGTAGAATGCCCCTGAGTTCAATCCCCAGTACCGCAAAAAAAAAAAAAAAAAAAATGTGAGAAGGGACTCCTACATCTTGATAGACATGTGGATTACTCAGGTGTATGCATTTGTCAAAAATCAAACTATATATTTAGGATCATTTATGCATTTCAATGGATACAATTATACATCATTTTTTAAAAGTTTCTCTGAAACCATCTATTGAATGGCCATAGAATAGCATTTAAACATTTCACTTTTAATAATAGCCATTTTGTGTAGCACCTAAAATGTTGAATTATTGGGATTATCTGCAATTTTAACTTTAATGTACCATAATAGCCCTGACTCCAAAAATTATCTCTGTGTGAAAAGCTTATATATTTATTTCAAATTAATATTTATTATATATAGTGCAAACTATTCCATTATCAAAAATAAAGATAATTCAAATTAGAGGGCTGATATACATATCCTTGAATCATTTATTTGAGGTAATTTTTATTGAGATAAGCATAATTTCCATAAATATTGTAAATGGTCCACCTTTGCTCCCTTTCAGCCTCTTTATAACAATTAGAAGTGAACTACTTAAAAATTATTTTGAAAATTGAAATAAATAACATACCATTGATAATGATCAATGAGACATATATCTATGAAATGAATCAGCTCCTCAGACCTTACTGGTAAAATAGATATACAGGAGACAGGTTGAAGAAAGTAGACAACATCTATGAGTAGATTGAAATTCTATCTTGTGGACAGGTGATAGAACTTCCAGGAAAGTGGAGAGCCCATCTACGTGATACTAAAGCTACAATTCCCTTCTGCTAAAGCAAAAGAAACTTCCCCATTTACTGATGGAACTTCCTGAGGAAAAGTTCCTTATAAGAAAAGAACCCTGCACTCCTCAAGAGGTCTCTCTCCCTCTTGAGATGGCCTACATTCGCCCTTGAATGTGTACTTCCTACTTTTCTAAATAAACTTCTATGTCTGACTGGCAGGTGCTGAAACTCTTTTCCATCACATTTGCCAAGGATCCCACCAATTCTGAGTTTCTGAGTTCCTGAGTTGGGGAATGGACTGTCACCCCCAACAGGTTGAAAAGAGTATGGTAATTCTGCACAATATGCAGACACAAAGATGTTCCATTGGACAATCCAGAAATAGTTGGACTCATGAAATTCTGACACAACACTTCTACTTGGTGCAACTCATACTCTTTGACCAAATTTACAACTGAGAAAACCATTGGAGTTTTAAAGCAGCAAATAGTGAAGCAATTTTGCTCCTCCCAAGGATTAAATTTCACCAGAGGAAAGTATATTTCAGCATGCCATTGTGCAAAAGCACGCTAAGAAGAACAATAATGGAAATCCCCTGTTCTTCCATAGTATTGTAATAGTTTAACTAGAAAGTACCTGCTTTTTACCAAAAATTATTGGCAAAAACTAGAATGAACCAAGATGCCATTCAAAAGATGAATGGGTAAACAAAATTCAGCGTGTTCTGTTATGCAGTGATTTTTAAAAATAAGTTGTTTAGCCATAAACAAACACCACGAAACCTAGAATGCATATTGTTTGTGAAGGAAGCCAATCTAAAAAGGCTGCATATTATATCATTTCAACATATGACTTTTTGATAAAGCCAGGACTGTGGAGGCAATGGCAGTGTGGAGTAGAGACGAATGGATAAATTGGTGAAGCCCCAGAGACTTTAGGGGCAAACTCTTCTGTATGATACCATAATTGTGAACACATGGCATTATGTATCGTCAAAACAACAGAACTATACAACACAAAGAGCAAACCTTAATGTGAACTAGGGACCATAGTTAATAAAAATGTATAATTATTGTTTCATAAATTTTAACAAATGGACTACATTAATGTAAGATATTAACAACAGGGGAAATCGGATGGGTTGGGGAGGATATCTGAGAACTCTCTGCACTATCTCAATTTTATGTAACATTAAAATGCTCTAAGAATAGTCAACTAATTAATAAAAATTTCATGACATTCTTAGAATCAAGAGACTGAGCAGCCAAATGCAAGTTTAAGAAACATCTGTTATTGATATGAAATAGGGGTAGGGGAGCTATTTCTCCAATGTCTAGGAGTCTGAGTGATTGATTAACTTGTAACTTATAGGTTTATGTATTCGTTTTTATGAATATATATGGTTAGTGGTGGCTAGTATGAAGAATATAACAGGTGTGCATGACAGCATTTTTTTTTTAATTTTTTATAGCATCTTGAAGGACAGATTTCCATTATTTCTGATCTGAAGACAATCTATTGGGAAATTTCTGGAATCTAGAGGTGTAAATGAGAAGATGGGGATGATTCAATTACAAAATCCCTTATCTTCCCTTTTTTTTTTTCTTTTGTACTAGGGATTGAATCCAGGGGCATTTTACATTTGATTTCTACCCCTAGCCCTATTTTTTTTAAGAAGGGTCTCATTATGTTGCTGAGAGTCTCTCTAAGTCACTGGGACTTGTCTTGAACCTATAATCCTCCTGTCTCAGCCTCCCTAGTACTGTGATTACAAGTGTAAACCAGCCTGCCCAGCTATCCTTTATCTTTTCTACCCTCTATTATTATGTTTTGTTAGATGTACAGGTAAGGTAGCATGCCCAGAATGGTGAAGAAGGTCTTGTGAATGTATTACTATTACTTGTCTTCTTTTTTTTTTTTTTTTTTGCGGTACTGGGGATTGAACTCAGGGGCATTCTACCTCCAAGCTATACCCCCAGCCCTATTTTTTATTCTTTATTTTGAAACCGAGTCTCACTTAGTTGCGGAGTGCCTCACTAGGTAGCTGAGGCTGGCCGCGAACCAGGATCCTCTGGTCTCAGCCTCCCGAATGCTGTGATTACAAGCGTGCGCCACCACGCCCGGCTCTATTACTTGCCTTCTGAGTGAGGCAATTTAAATGAAAATGTGTGTGTGTGTGTGTGTGTGTGTGTGTGTGTGTGTGTGTGTGGTGTAGGTATGTTATAAAGGACTTTTAGAAGACTTGTACAGGAGATATAATCACAGTTGACATGTTTTTATTAACAAGAGAAATCTGAAGCCTTATTGTACTGGATAATTCAATTCTTGGTGATCATTGATGTTTTACCATACCTGTTTTCCAGTACCAAATATAAAACTTACTACTACAGAAATCATAAATAAGCATTTGGAAACCATAAATATGTGACCAGTCATCTGGCTTAATGAAAGGAAATAAAAAAAATTAGGAGCCTTTTTGCACTTCTCCTTCAATCCCCTGGTTACCTGAGAATTTGGCCTTTAATTGACAATTGCCTGCGTCATATGCTTAAAGAAAATATAACACTTTAGAATAAGGTGAATGAGGGTCTTATGGAGGATGCTATATTTTGTGAGCTTGTCCCTGGTCTCACTGCCTCTTTTCATTTGATTTTCAAGAAAATGTCAGCTCTTGAATTGCACACTTTTACTTGCATGATGTTACTTTGGGTAACATATAAGTCTGCTAGAACAGCCATAACAAAATAACATGGACCAGATTTCTTAAACAAAGAAAATTTATATTTCATTTATTTATTACCATAATAAATTCTAAACCTACAGTACTTGGTTGTTATTATCATTTGTTACATAATTTGTAATTAATGAAATGCAGCTGCAAACCTCCCCCCCAAATAAGTCACACAACAAGAAAATGGTCACCTCTAAGGGAGCCAAATGACTAAAACGGTTTCAAATTTGGAGGGAAGGTCTCTTGTTTTCCTTGAGCTGCAATAGTCTATGTGTAGCTAAACCTTATTTCTAAGGAGCTGTAGGAAACTACATCTGAGAGTCATAAGAAGTGGATTGATTTTAAGAATGCTTTCTTGATCTTGAGGTCACCTTCTGATAAGAAGATAAAAATCTTGCTGCTGGGAGTAAATGTACACCAGGTCAGGTGGTCCACAGGGATTTGAGCAGATCATTAGTGGCATAGGATTCAGTGGACTCACAGTCAGAGCTAGATGGTGGCATTTTCTAGGACATCAGGCTCATGCACAGTTTATCACCATGGTCTACTAATTTCGGTTTTTCAATACCTTCCAATGCATCTACTTTTCTCCCTTCCTGCCTATCTCATTCTCAGTATTACAGATACTGCTTTTTGCCTAGACTTCTGCAATATACTCAGGATTCAATTTTCAAATTTGAGCCAAAGGTGGTGGCACATGCCTGTAATCCTAGTACTTGGGAATCTGAGACAAGAGAATTGCAGGTTCAAAGTCAGTCTTGGAAACTTAGCAAGACCTGTTTCAAAATAAAAGATAAGACTGATGGTGTGCTCACAGGTAGAATGCCCCTATGTTCAATCTCCAGTACAAAAAAAAAAAAGTATTCACATAACATCACATTGTCTTGTCTCTCTTCCTTCTATTTGAAATCTTTCTATGGCCATTTTCTGCTCCTAGGTAGGGACATATTGATGATAATATCCCGGACTCCAAATACAGTTGTCCTACCTGTTGTTTCTTGACCCAGGTCTCACTGCCCCTTTTCATGTGTTTTTAAGGTTAATGTCAACATCTCAGCTATACATTTGCATGATGCTTTGAGTAACATGTAAACCTGCTAGAGCTGCCAGAACAAAATAACACCTACTGGATGGCTTTAACAAAAGGAGTTTCATTTGTCATTGTTCTCAAAGCTTGAAGTCCAAAATCAAGGCACGGAAGATTTGGTTTCTCCTGAGGATTCTCTTTTTGGCTTGCAGGCTCTGCCTTCTCTCTGTGGACTCACTGTTACTTTTCTCTATGAAAGCATCTCTGGTGACTCTTTCTTTTATCATGAAGACACCAGTCCCATGGGATTAGGCTTCCAATTTTATGGTCTCACTTTTCCTTCATAAGGTTGATGAGGCCCTATCTCCAAATACAGTCATACTTGGAGTTCATGTGTTAATATATGAACTTTGAAGGAACAAAACTAAGTTGTAATGAGTAATGCTGTAGTTTGAATTTGAAGTATCTCATAAAGGCAAATGTAAGGCTTGGTCTCCCTTCTATTGTGCTATTGGG
This sequence comes from Graphiurus murinus, assembly GCA_004027655.1. Taxonomy (NCBI): domain Eukaryota; kingdom Metazoa; phylum Chordata; class Mammalia; order Rodentia; family Gliridae; genus Graphiurus; species Graphiurus murinus. The sequence goes on from PVLC010021242.1 coordinate 5,195, forward strand.
TGGTGGTGGAAAATTTAGGAGGTGGCGCCTAGTGGAAAGAAGTCAGGTCATTGAGAGCATGTCAATGTAGAATATAGCAAGACTCCAGCTCTCTCTCCCTCTCCCTCTCCCTCTTCCTCTTGTTTTCTGGAAGCCATGAGGTAAATATGCCTCCTTTGCCATGCACTCCCTCCATGATATACTATGCAATAAAGGCCACAAAAGCAACAGGGTCAAACAGCTATCTATATGTCTCTGAAAATATGAGCCAAAACAAATCTTTCCTCCTTTACATTTACTGTCTCAGATATTTTGTCATACTAATGAAAAGCTAGCATAGTGACTTAAAATTCTGCCAAATCACTCTTCAGTTCCTTTAGCCCTTGAAATGGAAGAGAGCCCTACAGAATATATTTCTACATTCCCCAAAACCTTTGGCTTAGCATATTTGTTTGCAACTCTGAGACAACATATACAACTCTCTTTATTTGTTTGTTTGTTCGTTCTTTTGTTTTTGTGGGGCTGGGGATTGAACTCAGGGTCTTTTTACCTTGAAGCCACACCCCCAGACCTATTTTATTTCTTATTTTGAAACAGGTACTCGCTAATTTACTAAAAGTCTTGTTAAGTTGCTAAGGCTGGCACTGAACTGCGATCCTTCTTTTTCAGCCTCCCGAGTACTGGGATAACAGGTTTGCACCACTACTCCAGGCTTCAATTTTCATTAAATTGCACCAAAGTAAAGACAGCGGAGTGTTCAGAGCACAGGTCATAAAATATTGCCTATCTCACCTCATTCCTCATCCTTACAAACACAGGTGGTATTTGTTTGACCTAAGAGCTAGTCTACTTCTTCAAATAGCCCTTGCCTCATTTTCAGGAAGATAGATTACCAGTTAATTTTACTAACTTCTGTTAATCATCTGTTATATATACAATGACATTCAGAAATCTAAATAATAATAATAATAATAATAATAATAATAATAATAGGTTTTGAAGTTTACCTACCTTTAGATTCTAGCACTAGTTTTTTTTGTTATTTTGTTCTGTTTTTGTTGTATTTGTTGTTGTTTTTTGGAACTAAGGATCAAACCCAGGGGCATTCTACCTCCGGGCTACGCCACCAGTCCCATTTATTATTCTTTATTTTGAAACAGGGTCTCACTAAGTTGTGGAGCGCCTCACTGAGTAGCTGAGGCTGACTGTGAACCCAGATCTTCCAGTATCAGCCTCCCAAGTACTAGGATTACAAGCGTGCACCACCATACCCCCCAAGCACTAGTCTTTTACATTCAAAATTCTTTTATTTGAGATATTGTCTTCATTATTTATATAGACTTGGAAATTGTTGGAGGGATAAGTGACTATTCTCAAACTTCTTCTGTATTATCTAGTCCACTTTTATTTAATTTTCTATTATCTCTTTCTCATTAGTTTTAAATTATTGGCAAGAAAAGTTTATTTTCTAATATCCCCCAAGAGCACTTAGCAAAATACTATAAAATATTAGTGTTGTAAATAGTAAAATGATTATATCGTGAGCCAGCAGGATTGCAGGTTCAAGGCCAGTAACTTAGTGAGACTTTATTTCAAAATAAAGAATTAAAAGGGGTTGGGCTGGGGTAGTAGTAAGTAGCTCACAGTTAGAATGTCCCTGGGCTCAACCCCCCCCCCAAAAAAAAGCCAAATGCATGCTTGTATAGAATTAGAAATATTGTTTATTTTAAATTTGATATTTCAACTACTCCAATTATAAATATAGTTTGATTCTGTGCCAAAATTGAAACTCTCTTATATAATAATATTTCAAAGAAATGTTTTATCAGTTGATTTGATAGAAAAAAAGACATACACATAGGTCTCTAGTGTTAGTAAAGCAATTTCAATCTTTTTTCATTCTCTTGCCTCTAGAGTATATCTTGAGAAAGCATTGCTATTTCCAGTTTTACGGAAAATGTAACTGAGACTCTTGGGGAAGTAAACAGACTTATCAATATTATGTGGGAAACAAAAGGTAAAACTCCTACTCAAGCACAAGGGTTCTGGCTCCAGATCTGCACTTGTCACCAATGGATAAATGAATATTTTTTGGTTGATTCCATTAAAACATACTAAAAATACTCTGGAGAGTGCCATTCAACTTAAAAAGTCAGCATTTGAATGTATTTTAGGGAGGAGAAGTGCTTGATGAATATATTTGCATGACTTTACAAACAAAAATTATGAGATTCAGAAATGCAACCCTAGAAGAAGTGCATTCAACACTGAATGAATCACACTAAAATAAGATATATTTTTGGAAATCAGGATGTCTGAGCCTTATTGTCCTCTTGTGCTACGTATTTTTTTTTAACATTTAAAGCTAGGGAGCTTCTAGTATGTCAGCTACTGTTGTAGTTGTTCAAAAAGGCAAGCAAATATCCCAGTAAGGATGGCATAAAATATAATTTTAGGTAGTAATTAGAACTAAAAATAAAAAATAAAGAGTATAAAGAAGAATGGAATGGGCATACCCATAAAATTTTGAGTTTGTTATTTGATAACTACTTAAATTTAATAATTCTACAGTACTAAACAGATTTCTTGTTCTTCTGGCCTCCACGAAATTTTCAAAAGTAGTTCCTTTTTTGGTATGAAACATTGGTGATCCCTCTTAAAATGGAAACGAGCTATCTAAAAGCAGCAATTTAGAAACTCAGTTTGTCAAATTATTTAACCAGTCATCTAGCAAAGCTCAAAATAATACAGAAAAGAAAACTTTTGATTAGGAAATTCTTAAAAAAATAACAGAAAGAAAAGAAAATGAATTACTTGGCACTAGCTAATAGTTTCATACTAATAGAATTCAAGAATTAGTACTGCACTTCATCTTATAAAAATATTTCTGAACCTCAAAGCTAAATCAGTGCCTAGAAATTTAGCCTACATAATCATGTGGCTCCATTATGACACCCTCATATGCTCTTTTAATCCCTCTGTGACACAGTGTATGTAAAATAGCATGTTCATTTATGTTTTTGTTTAAGCCTGTCATGTCACTGTCTGTAATGTCTTAAAATTTAGAAAGAAATCACAGTAAATTGTTATTTAGACCACTGCATATTTCATTGTCAATAAATTCTTCCTCTAAAATGATGCATAGTACATAAAGAGGTATATAATAATGACAAAGTAAATTATCTCTAGAGATGGATATAAATCAGAATTATTTTTATTTTGTCCAGAAATTTCTAGGTTGAAGAAAGTGTTTAGAGTCCTAAAGGAAATGATGCATAAAATATTTTATGAATCTGGTACAGACTGCCTAATCTATATCACAGGGAACAATTAAGGCATTAAACAGGCTCAGGGTATGTGTTTGTCACATTCACTGAGACAAAAGCAATTGAGAACATTTTAATGAAAGCCTTAGTTACACACACATAAGTGTTTCATAGAATAAAGTACAAAACAAGTTTTATAGGGAAAATAATGATTCTTAAAACTATAATAAAAAATTTTAGGAACTCTATCAAGGAAATTTTTAAAGATATCTCTAATATCTAATTTGGTAAGAAAAAAGAGAACAATTAAGTTTTATAGTCAGCTCTAGTGAATAAATAATTCCATAGACTAGAAAGATAAATATAATTATATTTTGACAAAAAATTAAAAAACAAATCATTTCTAAGAAAAAGGAAAGGAAACTAACAAATTTAATTTACATATTTTAAATGGTAGAACGTGATATTTTCTGAAAAGTTTATCATCCATTTTGGTAATTTCTACATGATCACAAGTAAGAATACGTATTTAGGCAAAGCAGTTTTATGATACAAATGTGCTTAAAAGTTAATGAAATTTCCAAAAGTTAGGCTAAAGGAATAAGTACATCTGATCACTCATTGTGAAAACATTATGCTAAATAAATCTAAAATTTGAAGCCTGAAACTCTTATATCCTATAGCATTACTGAAAAAAATAGCAAATGAAGACGTAATTGAGGTCAAAAGCTTGTCTTTTTGTCTCCTAGTAATACTATGAAAACATTGGGGGAAGAATTGAAGAGAATTACAATGTTTACTATGAACCTAAGGGAAAAAAATCAAATAAATGTTTTCTCTGTATTGAATAAGTTTCTTATTTTCATTTCAATGAAAACAAATCACTTTCATGGGTAGCAACATCGAGAAAATAAACAGTGAATGCAATTTGGATGAAATAGATTTTAGGAATTTAGAGGTTTTACATCCTCTCCTTTTTGTAAGTGGAAGAATCACTGTAAACATATCATGACTAACCTTAAGAGAATTTGCTAGAGTCACACTAGAAATAAATGTATCTTGTTTTATGTGAATATTTCCAATCTCTTTTGAGTTTTATAGTTGTAAATATAGTTAGGATTTGGGTTGGGAAAATTATTGTAATGGGATTTAAATTTCTAAGATAGGGATTTCAATATAATCGTATTTAGGGTAGAATATAGTAAGAACTTTACCAATTACATTTTATATACAATTTTGACAATATTTTTGAAAATATATGAAAGGAAGAGTAAAAAGAAACCAATACAAACATTCATAAACAAATTGAAAACAAACACATACTCTGAAGATTTGAGGTTATGCCATATACCAAATTTGAGAAAATAATCAATAATAGGAGACAAAAAATTGGAATATTCAAAGAAAATCAGTTAGAGAATTAACTTTGGGAGCTAATGTAAAATATATTTTTACATGATAATATTGACAGAAAAAAATAGTAAGGGAAAATAGGTATGCAGTAAATTAAGATTTGGCATCCGAGGATATAAACTCAATGAAACACATTCCTAATATACAGGAAGATAAACCATGATGTGGAACATGAATGTATTATAATCATATTCAAGAATATATAAATATGCATGAAAGTATAAGTAACTATGTATGTATGTATGTATCTACCTATGTATCATCTTTCAACATGTCTTAACTTGTAGATATTCACTTTGTAGTAAAAAACAAAACATAATAAAATGGAAAACATGCTCTTTCAGAATAGCTGAATACTTAAAATGTAGGAAGTAGTGTTATTCAGGCTATTTTGTACTATGAAAATAATAGACATATTTCTAAATGTAAAGTAAAATTATAATGTATATGTGTATATTGAATAAATCTTTTAAAATTCCATATAATCCTTATATGAATCATTATTTTTACAATTAATTTTATTGTACAACAACATTTTAGAGGAATCGTGATAATTTCTTTTTAAAATAAAAGTAACATCATTGCAAAATGATGGCTTTATTAGCTCTAAGCTATCTATTCCTCATTTGAAGTAATTAAAGATCAGGAACTATGTAAAGCTTGAGAGGAGTATATAAACAAGAAAAAATAAGTTGCCACATTTCCTTGTTTGAACAAATAAAATCATATAAAAGACAATAATAAGGATATTATAAAGAAAATAGTCCCTGAGAAAACTAGATATGTAGAATAAATGGGGTCTTCTGTTTTCCTGATGATGTTGGTTGTATTCATTGATGTAAGGAAGAAATATTATTGTATATCTATGGTTTATACAAGCTTTTGATACACTTAATAATAGTTTGAAGATTCTCTAGTTAAACATTCAATACTTTTAGTCACAAAAGATTATGTTTGAAAGAAAATTTGTCTAAGTTATGCTGTGTAAGGTAATTCTCCAATTCTCCAGGATATTTGAGACAGTTCTACAAAAAGATCATATTCTAAGAACCAGGTTGCTTAAAAATATCTCTTGATGCTCAGAGTCAAACACACACACACAAACACACACACACACACCACATACACACCACATACACACCACACACACACATACTCCATACACATGCACAAACAGGAAATGAGGATGCAGATGATGTATTTTTCAGTGTTCAAACTGAAGTAATCTCTAAATTTATTGCTATGGTTTAGATATAGTTTGAGTGTCTCTCAAAGATTCCTGTGTTAGAAGCTTGAGCCTCAGTGTGGAGATATAAGGGGTTATGGAAATTTTCAGGGATAGTGTCTAGTGAAAGATTCTTAGGTCATGGGGGCAATTTCCTTGGAAGGAAATGCTGGACTTTTGAGTTATTGTGAGAGAAAATTGTTATGAAAGCCACAGAGTCACTCTGAATCACAGAATCAATAGAGTCATCTCTTCATCACTCTGTTGTTTCCTCTCTGGACATGTGATTACTTCCTTTTTTACATGCTCTTACCATTATGATGCCATCTGTCATTGGACTGAACACATGGAACCACCACATTTTGGACTAAAAACCGCCAAAATGATAAGCTAAAAAGAAAAATGATCTTTTCTTCATATTAGATACAGATATCTCATTATATCACATAACAGACTAATATGACACTTGAATCTCCTAAGGCTATTCACTTTGAAGTTACTTGGAGTATCTTTTTATTTCTCTTCAATTGTAAATACTAGTCATGATTACATGCTCCATGTATTGTACTCTATAATTAGAAATTAAAACTTAGTGTTATTTTAAATAAGTCACAATAAACAGTAAGCATGAGAAAACTTGCCATTTTATTTAGAATAGTTGCATAGGGTCTTAGAAAATCAACAGAGCAGATATTGTAGACTATTCCAGTGGTGATTTCTCTCATTTTGACTGTGATATTCAGCAGACATAATGGTTCTGAGTCTTGCTCTAATTTACTCTGTAACCTTGACCTTGACTAGCTTACTTGGTTTTTCTTGTTTCATAGTTTTCTCAGTAAATTAAAAAGAAAGGAATAAATGGAAAAAAGGATTACTAAGTCTTATCATTATATAACATTATGGAGGGCATTAAGAAATACAGTTAGAACTCATCATGTCTCTTGCAAAAAGAAAAAAAATATTGTAAAGACTTAGTATATCATTTTAGTATATCATTTTTTATCCATGGCATTTTCCCCTTGTTCTTGTTCTGGGACTCTTTCGAGCATAGATCTCCACAATTGGCAATTTGTGTGGTACATAGGTGATTTCTGGAACCACTATACTTCCTATTTGTAAGTCAATATAAGTAAATATGACCGTCAGGTCTTTAGAGATGAAAAGAGATGGCCTTAAAGTTAATTCACTGTGTCACCTAACTTCTCTCACCTTCAGGTATAAAAGATATTGAGTCTTCTACCTTAGTGAAATGTGTAAAAAATAAGTGACATTTTGCATAACATACTAAATGTATTTTAGATTTGGTTTTAATTCCATTTAATGTTGTATGTTTTCAAAAACAAAACCTATTTCTATAAAAGATAGGTAGAATGTATAAAATTAATATGCTTACACACAGGCACAAACTCGAAAAATATGTATCATTAGTATAATGTTCTTTGAATGAAATCCTTTTCACATTTAGCAATAATGAAGCATGACATTGAATACTCAGTTTTTAAAAAGCCTCAAAAATGAAACATTAGTGATATATTTGACAAAATTATATATGAGGTAAAAGGTGATGCTCAGTACAGATGAGTGATTTATTTTCATTGACCTAGTCAATTCATTCCTTTTTTTTCTAATGTTTGCTAATGAAATTGCTACAGAATATGATCTTCATTAGATATGTCGGCATTAGTAATTTGAATAAATAAAAGAGAAATATTAGTGAGGCTCCATGGAATATGTAGTTGTAATGAGCAAGTAAAGGAATGCTGTAAGAAATGTACCCTATGCTGATGTACACAGGTAATAATAGAAATAAACATTTAAAAATTAGCTACCATGGTGTAAATAATTACACATACCAGCACTTTTTGCCAAAATAAAACTAACTTGAAGAAGGTAATTTAGAACAATAATATTCATTTTAAGTATTTTATAAAACAATCTAGGGAAAAATTTTATAGACATAGTAATGAAAATGATTACATATGGAACACAATTGCACTGAGACCATTTTGATACATCTTCTCACTTTTATTATCAGTACAAATCTTTTGATTAGTTTTCAAACTTTCTTTTTCACATTGAGAAAACAGATGTTCAAAGGACTATGTTATTTTCAAGATCATAGAGCAAGTTAAAAGTTAAGCCAGGATTTAAAATCGAATATACTTGCTCTAGGCTATCTCTACTGAGCCATAAAACCTATAAGCATAGTTTTTATTTATATGAACTCTTGTCAATAAATTAGAAATGCATAGAGATAATTACGAACTTCAGTGGTTATCAGAAAAATAAAGTGCAGTTAAAATCTGAAACTGTTTCATTGTGTCCTCTACATACTGTATTTGGATTGTTGTCATCTTAGACATGCTGTTTATCTGATAGGCAAATAGTTGCCAACTTCATAAGAAGGTACAATTCAGTGTTTTTATAAGTCATGATAAGGGAAATTTCCAAATTTCATTCCCTACCTTCAGATTTTACTCCTTAATTTCCATATAGTGTGCTTTATTCCATATGGTCCACTTAAAAATGACTCACATAAATGTTCAAATAATTGTTCTGAGAATAACTCAGAAGTAAATATTTTCAAATAACAACTCAGGATGCTGAAATAACAGTAGAAAACTAGTAACTCATATATAAGTCAGGTCAGGTCAATACTTTAGTCTCCCTGAAGAAAAGCAAAGATGAGGCTTTATAAGACTTAAATCACAAACAATCTGTGGAAACGGATCGTGTTTCGTTTCATTTTATTTTATTTTTCCTCTGAGAAACCTGATTGGTTGGAAGTCATCAAGAAGGGCATTTGGCCCTTGGAGAGACTCTATTAGAGAAGGTAATTCCAGGGTGTGTTTCCAAAGAAAGCTTTAATTTTATCTATAAAGTAAAGGTGATATGCTGTTTGGTTAGGGACAATGGTAGCTTTTGTTCTTTGAAGGTCACTAACATCTCTGACTATGACTTGCCAATGTATGTGTTTTTGTTGGAAGATCTAACTCTCCCTGCAGCTATCTTCCTTAAGTTGGGCTGGCCAGATAACCTAAGTCATTTTCTTTTTTAGGAAGATAAAATTCTCTGAATTATGAGGCGCAGGTTAATTATCCAGTTCAAGATATACTTAAAGCAACTCTGTGAAGAGATTTTAAGTTTTCTTACTGATTTTTACTTGGGGACACCCCCACCCGGACCCTGGCCAACTGATTTTGCATTACATGCAGTACTACTGTAATCCATAGGCAAGACCTACAAAATAGTTCACTGGCTGATATCTTATTGGAGATTACCCCTTGTTTTTTACTTCTCAGTTATACAAAATACATAGATATTATTAAAACATATTTTCTCTGATTTTCCTATGTGTGTACAAGACAGTGTGGTAGCAAAACATTTAGTAACATTCCAGTAAAAGTAGCCTGCAATTTTTAAATCACTAGTTGTCAAAAAGCAGACATGTTATAGGCTCTAAAAAAGACCATAAATAATATGCCACGTGGTGCTTTTTCTTGACCAGGAAGTGATTATGGAAGCCTGCTACTTCTGACATCACCAGACTCTCCCTATTGTTAAATTCACAGATCTAAAGCCAGGTGTGGTGTCACATGCTTGTAATCCCAGTACCTGGGAGGCTGAGACTGGAGGATCCAGGTTCACAGTAAGCCTCAGCTACTTAGTGAGGCCCTTCGTAACTTAGAGAGACCCTGTTTCAAAATAAAGAATAAAAAATAGGACTGGGGGTATAGCTCAGAGGTAGAATGTCCCTGAGTTCAATCCTCAGTACCACATTAAAAAAAATGTTCACAGGTCTAACTGCTTTCTCATCCCCAGTAAGCTGAGCCTTTTTGGAGTAGAACCATAACCCTAAATTTGAATTTTGTAACACTTATCAGTTGAAAAAAACAAAGCATGCCAAGGAAACCTGGGCAAAACAAGGAATACATGGCAAACCCACTGTTGCATGCCCAAGGTCTTTTTGCCTTTTACCATGTGGCAATGATGTTTTTAACTCTGAACATATGGAACTTTTAAAATACTCTAAGGAAAACATGGTGTGAGGCCATTCAATAATCTGAGATAATAAATAAAAGTTATAGTAGATAAAGTGAATACAATTTTCTACATCTCAAATATATCCTGAAAACAGTTACAAGCTTTCTATTTTAATGGTTCAACTAGACAATAGAGAAAGCCTACTGCCTTGTATTCAAATAAAAAAATCTACTGAGTGTTATTTCCATTAAATTTAGGGCATACATAAAGAAGCAACTGAGACACAAGGACAATCTTTTAGTTGTTCCTAAAAGATTTTGACCATAGATGAACAGCTTTTATTTATCATCTTTTAAATGAGTGTAGAAAGAAGGGTAGGTTCTGTGTCTCTGTTATTTCTTAAGAATTTATTCAGCTGGGGGAAGTACTTGGGAGGCTGAGACAGGAGGATGACAGGTTTAAGACCAGTCTTAGCAACTTAGGGAGACCCTGTTTCAATATAGAAAGGGCTGAAAGTGTAGCTTAGTTGTAGAGCACTCCTGGGTTTAATCCCCAGTAATAAAAAAATATAATCAGTTCTAATAAAGGAAGCTTGTGGAAAAGAAATAACAAGCAGTATTACTGAGAGTAGGATAAAAAAAGGAAGCTGAAGAAAAATACTTCTAGCTGATGTGTGTCACTTAGAGTTTTTATAAAATGTATTCACTGTCATATAAGATGACTATACTAATTAATGTGTGATTTGAAAATGAGTCAGAATGCTCCCTTGATATTTGGTCAAAAATTCCCTAACAAATTGGGTACGTGCAGACAATCATTCCCTTCAGTATTCCAGATAATCAGGAAGTCCAAAGAAATTAAGAAATTAGTCAACATATCAATTAATCTATTCTGAAGACATTAATTGAACATCTTTAATATAAATAGTACAATGGGGATAAACTTCTATAAAAATGAGAGCCTTGTCTTACATTCTGGTGAAGTACATTCTAGTACAGTAGAAACAACATTTTTCATTATCTTCTATGTTACTATTTACTTGAGCATCCTCTGTTCCTTTTTTCTTAAACAAATGATCAGTATAGTATTTCCCACCAAAACCAAAAGACAGAAGAGTAGCAAGGAAAACAGTGAAGTAATAAAATGTGAATTAATTTGGAGAAAACCAAAAAAGGCTCCTAAATTATATCATCATGTGTGTACCTTAAAGGAAATCTCTAGGTGCTGAAGGATTATCCTTCTTATTTTTTATACTTTTCTGGACAAAGTAAAATTTACATAGAGAATATGTATTGCCTCTACATTCCTTAATAGTGTATAAAATAAACAAGGCAGCATAAAATTGGAAAATAAATGAAAAATAGAAAATGGGTGATAAGTATAAGTGTTGCATCACTATATCTTTGTATTTCTTTTTAAAGTACTCAAAATTCTGTATCTCAATTTTAATTTACACTATTTCATAATATTTAGTTAAGAATATTAAGTACAGAAATTTAAGTTTTTAAGGGAAAATTAAATCTATTAAACTATGTCTACCTTACTACTTCATTATATTCCTATATTTATGATATTAAAGATTATTTTTAAAAAGATGAAGTCACATTGGCACTATATAAATACTTCCTAAAATGATAGTCCAGGATGAAATTGAAGATTAACTCATCCTGATTTAAGAAAACCATCTACATTTCCAGACCATAATAGAACTCACCTGTGAATCAGAATAGTAAATGGCTATAGGCTGTGGTATTGGTCAAGAATAGTAATCATTACATTCATGATGCCAAAATATTAACCAATGCATTTCCTGGATTTATATTTTTTACCTATTCTACATATTTTTTTTTTCACTGCGGATTGAACCCAGGAGCATTCTACTACTGAGCTATACCCAGGGCCCTTTTTTATGTTTTATTTTTAAGTAAGGTCTCATTAAGTTATTCTCAAACCTGCAATCCTCTGTCTCAGCCTCTGCGGATTGAACCCAGGAGCATTCTACTACTGAGCTATACCCAGGGCCCTTTTTTATGTTTTATTTTTAAGTAAGGTCTCATTAAGTTATTCTCAAACCTGCAATCCTCTGTCTAGCCTCCCAAATACTGGGATTATAGGCATGCACCACTGTACTCAACTTAGATATCAATTATTCTTAAAAAATATCCAAAAAACTCTATTAAACAATATTGTTCACTAATTAGTGTTAGATTTTATAAAATAGAATCCAAGATATTAATTTTTCTTATAATTCTAAATTGTGAATTTATTTGTTGCACATACCAAAAGTAAAAAAAAAAAAAAACCTCCAAAGCCTGATTTTGTATTCATCTTATTAGTCGAAAAGATTTGTTCTAATTAGTAAAATTATTATAGGGTTTAGTAGGAAATGATAGATTTTTTTGAAAGATGGAAATTGTTGAAAATGTCAGTGAACTCTAAATTCTATAAGTCTTCAAGAGTTTAAGTCAGTGACCTAATAGATTTATAAGATTATATTTCATAGTGAGGAAAATACAGATTAAAAATGATTGTTTTTTTAATTTGCATTCTTCATCAGAAATAATTTTTACAGTGTACCATGGGACACAGTTATGTGATAAGTTTGGATTTTCACATCTAGGAAGAGCGGTTAAATTATACATGTGCAGCAAGCCAGCTGAAAAGTTCTTTCAAATTCAGAAATTTGTATACAACATCTTAAATACAATGAACCACAGTGGAGACTTGAAATTGAATACCTGAAATCTTTTATTTTTTGTGAGGAACTTTTGTCATCTAAATAGAGAAAGATGAAGTAGCTAATTAACCTTTAAAAGGGCTTTCAATCCATTTCTAGTGAACAATGCTTCCTGTATTCTGATTTATAATGTTTTTCTAGTCTTTGAAAAATGATGTTAGAAAGTTTAACTGTGATACTGGGTTTGAGTTCATCTGACTTTGATACTGAGTTTGTTTTTCTTTGTGACATTCCATCATGCACTGGATGATAGCTTTTTATCAGCAGTTCTTCTCAAGTCAACTCATATCACATCCTTACTTCTATGAGGAACTCCATCTCAGCAAAATATAATGGAAGCATTTCTGGCCTGCCAATGGATTTCTTTTTTCTTATGTGTAGATTTTAAAAAAATGTAGACAAGTATTGTTTAGTTGTTTTGACAACCTTCCTGTAATTGTTGAAATACAAAGGCCACTGTAACAAAATGATACATCATAAGGTTGTTTGTGTTCTTAGTCCATTTGTGTGGCTACAGCAACACAGCACAAACTGGGTGGCTTATAAACAATAGGAATGTATTTCTTGAAGTTCTGGGAGCTGAGGAATCTATGAAGATTCAGTGTCTGGTGAGGGCTCACTTTCTCATAGATCCTGTCTTCCTGCTCTTCTTCCCTGGTTGGAGAGACTAGCTAGCTCTCTGCAGTCTCCTCCATAAGAGTGTTTGTTACAATGATGACCCGACTCCTCCCCAAAGGTCCCTAATATTCTGTCTATAGAAGTATATTTTTAACTACTTAGTGCACTTTCTTTATTTCCCTGTTATTTAATGTCATGCCATAGGATTTTTAAAAACTGAAAATAATACCAGTAGGAACCTTGAAGTTTACCTCTTAAAAAGCAGACTTTCTCTCTCTCTCTCTCTCTCTATCTCTCTCTCTCTCTCTCTCTCTCTCTCTCTCTCTCTCTCTCTCTCTCTCTCTCTCCATCCCCCAAAGAAAACTAGCCTATAAAGCTTTGAGATATGAATGACTTGCACAAAAGCAACAAAGATATTAATGGACAGAGGCTAGACTTTGGCCTGTGTATTCCAGGAATAGTGTTTTCTTCACCTTGAGTTGATCATAATCCTGAAGACCAATAAGATAAAAGACTATTTCTCTTGCCTAAAACATTCAATTTAACTAAATAGTTGCCTTCAACATGAAAATATACATGAATGTCCAGATACTCTGAGACATTTTTCCTCATAAGCATATAAAATGTCCCCCTTTAACACAATAGCAAATTGCATTTTCTATTTCCTTTCCTATATTAATGCTTCTTTTGTTATGATTATTGCTATCTCACTGTTCTATAACATTGACTGTTCCCCTTGACTGATTCTTTTATTGGAGTTGTATTAACTGCATTTATTTTTAACATTTTTTTAATCTGTGGAGGAAAAATATTATTGTCCTCTTTGCAATCAGTTAATCAGAACGCCTACACTTAAAGAGGTCTTTGACAAGACTTTATTTCTACAGATTTCCCTTAGCTTTACTGTCACATACAGAAAATGAAGATTTTTTTTTCTTTTCAGAACAAAAAAAAATTTTCTTTCTGTATTTTTAAAAGCTATTTTAACTCACCTTTAAGGAGAAAAAAAGTCTTTATGTTCCAGTAGAATTCTCTTATCTTCATTTATTCATCATTAGGCCAAGTGCTGGAAGGAAATCCTTTGTGATTTATTCATTTTGAAATCATCTTTTATTAATTAAGGTGGAAGTACATTTACAACAATCACTGGTAAATGATGTGAAAAAATATTTAGCCCACTTTGCTTGATTATAATACATTTGTTGAAGACTTTTATAGTTTTCAAATTGGCATTTGGAAACTTCACTTTATTTAAGTATGAATATTTTGCTTAATATAACAGTACAAGGGTAACCTCCAGTACTCTTGAGGCTAGTGACCCCCTACTCATTTTCCAGCTTAGTTTTTCTGGGGCTGCTTGGTTTCTCCTTGACTGTGACAAAGGTGAATGCCTGGCATGCTCCTGATATGAGGCAGAAAAGCAAGAGAGAAGTTTGAATTTTGACTTAGATAATTAGCACTCCACTGAACAGCCTCTTGAGATGCCCAATGTGCTTTGTCTTCTTTATTGATGGGAGTAGGGTCTCATCACTTTCATTTTTATTCAACAACACCCAAATTCATTATCTGCTGGCATTCAGATATAAAGGTATCCTGCAATGTACTTGATTTTAGCCTTTTGCTATCTTAGCATGCATCTTCTTGATGGAAACAGAGTAGAGTATTGGGCCATGAGCAGTAATGTTCAAAGATGCAACAAGACATTTATTTAAAATGTCAAAAAATGGTTGGCTTTATTGGTTGACTTTTACCTAACCTATTGTTATAACTACTTAGTGAGGTCCGCTAAAGCTTTAAAGAAAGTATACTTACCTATATAATCAGATATGCAATTTACTGTCATATTAGGGGGTGGATTTCATATGCTTATGAAGGAAAATGTCTCAGAATATTTGACCTTTCTACATATTTCCATATTAGGAAATCTATTTGGTTAAAATGAATGTTTTACAGGAGAGAAATAATCTTACCACCTTCTTTGGTATTATGATTAGGATAAGGTGAAGAGAGGATCTTCTTGAAATACTGATTTTCAGGCATTAGAAATTCTTCCCATTAACACTGTTGAACTGGGAAAGCCCACTAAGTGCTGTGTACATGTATGTCACTATCACTCTGAACTACATTATGATGTGAGACTATAATGTACCAAGAAAGTATATGAAAATAAAAAATAAAAATAGTAAAAAGAAAGAAAAAAAAGAAAAATTTGCTGCCCAAATATATATGGTCTTGGACTACTTCCTGCTGTCCATGATACTTAGATTGTTTTCATCATATCCAAAGGTCATAGACAGGATGAAAATGATCAATATAGTTCCTATGAGAGTAAGAACTATTTAGGGCTACAATTCTGTGATACATTTTGAAATGCTAAATGATAGTAAGGAAAAGATCATGTCTATTATGAAAAATTGATTTTTTTCTCAATTTGTCTAAAGCAGCTTATTATCTCAGTGAAAGAAATATCTGAAAATTGAAAAAGTGGACCAAATAGAGATCTAAATTAAAAGTATCCTAGAGTTTTTTTTTTTTTTAACATGGAAATCAAGTATGAAAGGGTTAAAGAATGTTGAGCATGCTTCCTCTCCCATTATCTGTAGAGAATATGTCTCAAGGCTCACAATGAATGTCTGAAACTGTTAATTATATCAAACTCTATATATGCTATGTTTCTGCATATACAAAGATGCCTATGATAAAGTATAATTTATAGATTAGGCTAATAATAGAGTAACAAAAAGCTGAAAATAATAGAATAAATATAAGAATATACTCTATAAAAGTTATACAAATGTGATATCTCTCTCTAAAAATATCTTAAGCCTTCACTGCTCTGTAGTAATATTTTTGAATCATGGCTATGGATAACTGAAAAGTAAAACTGATGATAAGAGGGGACTAATGGATTTGAGCTATTAATTTCAATAAGATTTATGTTTGCTCACTTGTAAATACATATTACAAAAAAAACACTCATATTGTAATCGAAGTTGTTTCTGTCATTTCATTCAATTTGCTAAAGTCATTTTAAAATAATTTATTCACTGATCCTGTCAAGACATTTATTTCTCCTATCTTAATATTCTTTAAAGTATTCAAGACTTTAAGAGTATTTTAGAAAATACATGATTCTTCAGTAAATAATTATCACATAGGAGCTATCTAGTTTTCTCCAACCTCAATCACATATTTATTATTGATATTATTAAATAATTGATATAATATATATAAACCCATTTTCTTGGCTCTGCTATATATTCCCCAGTTGAATTCAGGGTAATTTCCCAATAGTCTGTATAGCATCATGGGTCAAGCTGTTGGGTATTAATACAAGTGATTTTTTTTTCTTCTAACACCATTTTGCTTCATGGAGAGATAAGTACAGAGCCTTTCTCACTTTAGAAAAAATAAATTGGCCACAATCTGAGCTCAGGAAATCATTTTTAAACTTCTTCTGTTCTTTTTCTTTTCAGATTTTTTTAAACAGCTTCAGAGTCTGTACTCTGATGCCTTCATATCAAAATGTTCCTTAGTCAGGTTTATTAGAAATACGGATGCACTTGACAATTAAGAGAATGATTCAATCCTGGCTATTGTGATAGGAAGAATGTTAATTAGTAAAAAAAAAAAAAAAAAAAAAAAAAAAAAAAAAAAAAAAAAAAAAAAAAAAAAAAAAAAAAAAAAAAAAAAAAGAAGAAAAGAAAAGAAACATATAAAAGGAAAGAAAAGGAATGGAACCTGGGATTTTATAGTGGCAAGCAAAGAGAAAAAGGATGGTCCAAAAAGCCTATAGGAGACACAGAGAAGGATGTAGACAGGATGTAGATGGTGAATTCTTGGCATATGCAAAGAAGCTTTTTGCCATTAGCAACTTCTCATGATTCAAAACATTGGGATATTTCCTCACCATCCATGTTTTCCAGATAAACAGAATCCATGGAAACTTCCACACAGACGGCATGCCCTCCCTTTTGTTAAAAATGATTATAATTTGTAGCTGAATAATTGGAACTTTATCATAATCCGTCTGAGTGGGGACTTTAAAGGCAGAAGCAGTCTCTAATAAATCCCTTGAGTCTTTTGGGAGGGCTGTTTATGAAAAATCACTAGAACCATTTCTTCAAATATGAAGCAAAGTTCATTTAGTTTGAAGTTTTGAGTAGAAAGCATCTTTTTTCTAGGGGTACTTAAAATGTTAAAAAAGGTATATTAATAAAAAATGTTGTGCTAATGTATAGAGTCAGGATTTGAACTCTGAGGGAAACCAGTTCAATGTTTTAAGAAGATGGTGAAGAGTCAGGCATGGTGTCATATACCTCTTACCCCAAGATTTGGGAGGTTGAGACAGGAGGATCACAAGTTCAAAGCCAATCTCTCAATGCAGAGAGACCCTCAGCAACTTAGTGAGGCCATGTTGTGTGGGGCTCTTCATGTAGGAAGTTTTATATTCTACCCCCTTCCAGAAAATTTTCCCCCTAATGCATATGCAATTGTGGAAGTCACTATCTCTTTTCAAGCCATAGCTTAGTTGGTGCCTCTAGGCTGTTCTGGTCATGTTGGAAACTTTCTCATGAAAGTGTAAATGAAACACAGTAGGAATTTAACATTCTGATATCCCTGCAGTTTTCTAACTTGGGTTCTCTAACTGCAACTAGTTGGATGGAGAGTCCGATATTTCCATTCATAAGGGCCAGATTAAGCCGAGCGTGGTGGCGCATGCTTGTAATCACAGTATTTGGGAGGCTGAGACCAGAGGATCCGTGTTCACAGCCAGTCTCAGCTACCTAGTGAGGCACTCTGCAACTTAGTGAGACTCGGTTTCAAAATAAAGAATAAAAAATAGGGCTGGGGGTATAGCTTGGAGGTAAAATGCCCCTGAGTTCAATCCCCAGTACCGCAAAAAAAAAAAAAAAAAAAAAAAGGGCCAGATTAACCTTTACCCTCAGGTATATCAGATGTTTTAGGTACTTCAGGTTCATCCCAAACTTGCCCACCTACTCATTTCTACCTTGCTGCCTAATATGATGTTGACATTCTTGGTGGTGTTGTTCATAGCCATGGTTACTTGTCATATAAGGGAGTGCATAATACAATCATTTTTTTATAATTTGTAAGTGGTTCAGACAGAAGACTGTACAGAAGAAAACAAATTAGGTTTCATTCATTGTCTATTTTGGCCATGATTCTTTTGAGATTTATCTCACATTATCAGTCTTTAAGTTCACAGACTGTCTTTAGAAAAGAAAGAGCTGCAAGACATTTTATCATACAGATAAAGATACAGATAGTTAGATTTTATTTCTCAATGATGCCAACACAGGAGAAAAGAAGAGCATTGGAAAATCTGAATTTGAGGGTTATAACCAGATTAGATGGGTGTATAAATGATAGACAGATAGATAGATAGTAGGTAGATAGATAGGTAATCTGTATAGACACAGACAAGGAGAGACAGAGATTATAAGGCATTCCCCCAACCAGTTATGGAAACCAAGAAATCTTACAGCTTGTGGATCTGCCATCTCCAAGGTAGAGGCAGGGAAAGCCAAAGATATAATTCAGTCTGACTCTGAATACCTTAAAGCTAGAGGAACTGAGGATATAGATTCTGGTCCAAAGCTGAATGCATGAAAACTAGGATCTCTGAAGGCAGAAGACCAATGTCCCAGCTCAAGCAAATAGGCATAAATTGGTGAACTCCTTCCTTTTCTCTTGTTCTATTTAGGTCTTCAATGGATTGCATGATGCCTGTACCCCATACTGAGGAGGGCAGTCTACTGAGATCATGAATTCAAATGCTAATCTCATCTATATCCATCCCAGAGAAACACCCAGAAATAGTTATTTTTAATATCCTTTGGCAAGTCAAGTTGACACATAAAATTAATTTTTGCAGTTCCTAAAGTAAATTTTGTTATTGTTGTTTTGATGGGAATGGGGAGAGAGGGTAGGAAGAGTATGTAAATTGGACCTCAACAAAGATGAAAGTTAGCACATATGCCAGTAATGACAAATTCACAAGGAGGGACAAAAGGACCTCAGAGACAAGGGAGCAGGGCAAGAATCTGACACCCTGGAACTGTGTGCTCTAGAAGCTAGAAGATGCAATTTTCCATTCAAACACACACACACAAAAAAAATCTCTACTGTGATTGCCCACTAGATGAAAAAAAAAATACCTCAAATGAAAATTATTCCTTATTATAGAATAAGGCTAGTAGAATTAACTGTGTTCTAGTTATTAGCATAGATGCAATAAGAATGGTGTCATATAAGCCTTCTTCACTTGCTTTTTTGGAAGTTTTCAGAAGGAAAATCAGTAACATAAAAGTTTCTTGAGGCAATGAAGCCAGTCCAAGAATTTTTCATCAGATTTTATCTGTAGTGCTTAAAAATTTGGACAAAGTTATTTCTTCTTGAGAACCACAAAACGATGCAGCTTTTTAAATTACTCATTTTAAGCAAGATACTAGGCAAGTTTTGCAAAAGTCAACTGTATTTCCTTAAAATCTTCTGGTTGTATCTGGTTGAGTGAGCAACATTATCAAACATGCCATTCTGATCATGATCATGGCTGCATAACCAATGTTTCTAATCATCTGCTATTAATAAAGAGATGACTTCTTTATATCACCATGAAGATAAGCATTTGGGATTCTGGAAGGATCAAGCAGATAAAACGCACTAGTCACAACAGTCAAATTGTCAGCATCTGTCAACAGATGAATGAATAAAGAAAAGGCGGTACATACACACAATGGAATTTTACTCAACCAAAGAAAAATAACATTGTGTCATTTGCAAGAAAATGTACAAACTTGAAAATATTATGCTAAGTGAGATTAGTCAGTCTCAGAAAGTCAAGGGTAGTAAATTTTCTCTTATTTGTGGAAATTAGAAAGAAAATAGAAAACATAAGGGACTTCAAATAATGCAAAGATAGATTGGTAGAGTAGTTAAAGGGGACTAGGGGTGAAAGTTATGGAGAGGAAAAGAAGGGGCTGGGAAGGAAACAGTTCAAATAAAACTATGGAAATATATGAATGTACCACTCTCGCTAACTTGAGTGGGGATGGAGGAAGAGGTAGTAAGGTGACACACAGATGGGAATACGCAAAGAGCTGTGTGTGTGTGTGTGTGTGTGTGTGTGTGTGTGTGTAAACACATGGAACCTCATTATGATATATAATTGAAATGCTCCAATAAATTATGAAAAAATAGGAATAGAATATAGTTTGCATGTACTTTGCTTGCATTTACATAACAGAGCTTACTAAATTATTCTGAGTTGCAGATCACTTAAGAAGAAAAAAGATTTTCTTATATGTACAGAAAATAAAAAGTTGTAACATCAAATATATACTGTACAGAAATCACAGACATTTCTTGATCATTTATGTCTATTTAATTAATTCTTATTCCACTCAATTTTTATCTAGTAGTCTAATTAACCCATGTATTTCTTCACTTAGATTTCTGGAAATTCTGACTGAATATATTGTCATGTCCTCTAAGTTGTTTAAAAAGTCTATGGTAAAAGTAGCTGGTACAATCCTTTCCCTTTCAGGTTTAAGACAAATATGTTTTTTGCTTGTTTGGTTGTTTTAACTGAAGATGAAATACTCAGGCTTATGGCTGATTGCAAGAACTTTCAGAACAGTGTTGGAATAAATCAAAGAAAATGAAGAGGAGGAGATGGAGGAAGAGGAAGAGGAAGAGGAGGAGGAGGAGGAAAAAGAAGAATAATGTTTTATATCATAAATGTATTAAAATGTCTGTGGTCAGCTTAGTGCTGACAACTTTCATATACAAAAAAAAATCTGAGAATATTTCCAAGAACAATGCAACCAACAAGGAAATTTGATTGTTTCATAGGATGCAAAATGAGATAATGAAGTCAATCCAAAAAATTTCCACGTGAGACATCTATATACATAATGATTAACTCTTTCAAAGACAAGGAATATAATATCTAATCTTAAAAATACTTGACTATATCCTGTATAAAGAAAAAAAGTCTTTATTAACAACATGTGATAATCCTGAGACATAATATGCTATGAATATTCCAAGTATATAGTTAGAATATACTAATATATGATCAAGTGAGTTTCATTAAGTTTAAAGTATTTGTAAACATTAATGTGTTAATGAAACTGCATAGCAAATGATATGAATCATTAATTAAAAATTGCTACCCCAAATTATGCTAGACTAAAATTAAAGAAGAAAAGTATGACTAAGATAGCTTTTTAAAAACACAATGAAAAGTGTGACTGGTATCATTATATTGTTTGTGTGATAAAAGGCAAACCCATAAATACATAAACAGAAACATATTATTAGCAATGATGATATTGACAAATCTGTAAAAACTTGCTTACATCTTAGGGTTTCTGAAACACTTCTAATGCTATTTTACTCACATAAATTTAACCTAGGGAAGACTAGCATCTCTTGATTTGATAACTGTTCTCTTACAATTCATCATAAATAACATATCAAATAAACCTAATTAACTTTAACACCTCGGATTTTATAAGGTTAAAGAATAAACTCATGTGACTTTTCCGGGGGATCTCAGGGAAGATTAAAAGGTACTTGTAGGACAAAAAATATTTTTAGGATTCAATCTCAAGAAGGCAATATAATAAAAGCCACAAGGATATTTGATTAAGAGAGTGTATTAGATTCCTAAGGCTGCCATAAGTAATTACTACCAACTTGGTGGCTTAAAACAACAGAAATTTATTTTTACTGTTTAGGGAACCATCAGTCCAAAGTCAAGTTCTTAATATCATAAAACTTCCCCTGAAGTTGGAAAAGTCAAAAGATAGACATTTTTATTCTCAAAGTAGTGACTGAAAGGAATAAGGGAAAAACTGATCTTAAGCAAATTTGAAGGGCAACAGAGAAACTTATGTTAGATTTCAAATTCTAAGAACAATCCTCCCTGGCCCAGTGTCCTACCCTCTGGGCCAGTGCTATATCTTCTAGGTGGTTTGAGGCTCTGCTTAGTATCTAACCTCTGGGCTTTGACAAGAACAGCAGCCCTTCTCTCTCTGGCTTCAACAACTGTGCCCTTCAAGTCATTTCTCCTTCGTTTGACCTCATCTTTGACCTTATTGGTGCAGGCTTACAGTCTTTCTTCAGATATAGTATTTTCAAAAATCTTGTTGCTCTTTTATGCATGTCAAGGAGATTTATATCATTAGAAAAGGGAACTTACAGTTTCTTCCATTATAATCCATTCCTAATGCTGGTTTCTGCTGAAAGAATTGATTGGATCTATGAATCACATGCCCAGTATCTTTACTAAAAGATTACCCAGTCACATTCCTCAGCTTCTCTACAGAACATATTTTTTCTACTTCTGCTAGCTGAATGGATAGAATTTTATATATCATCAATGTTAACTTTATTTTACTTAAGAGTTCCTACTTCAGTTTATCTCTTTTCGCTCTTGTTCTAGTAGGAAAACAAAGAGAAACTAGGCCAAATTTTTCGCTGCACTTGAAAATATCTTCTTTTTTTTTTTTTTTTTTTTTTTTTTTTTTTTTTTTTTTTTTTTTTTTTTTTTTTTTTATTTTTTTTTTTTATTATTATTATTTTTTTTATTGTAGTAATTCGTGCAATATAACATACATCCTTGTTAAGTACGGGTTGTTAACAACATATTTGCACATAGTTCTCATTTGACCCTTTCCCCGATTCCCACCCCAATCCCCTCCCCTTCCCTCCCCCTCAGGTTCACTTCGGTGAGTGACCTTGATATGATTGTGTAATTACATCACTTGCTTGAGG
>PVLC010021243.1:7304-22052 GCA_004027655.1 Graphiurus murinus
TACACAATCATAACAAGGTCACTCACTGAAGTGAACCTTAGGGGGAGGGAGGGGGAGGGAACGGGAAAGGGGAGGGAATCGGGGAAGGGGTCAAATGAGAATTGTGTGCAAATATGTTGTTAACAATTTGTACTTAACAAAGATGTACGCTATATTGCACGAATTACTACAATAAAAATTAAAAAATTAAAAAAAAATATGTATTATATTTTCTTCTTATAAATTAAATACACCAGATGTAGTGGTACAAGCTTGTAATCTTAGTACTTGGGAAACTAAGACAGAAGGATCACAAGTTCAAGGAAACCCTCAGCAATGTAGCAAAATCCTCAGCAACCTAGTGCGATTCTGTTTCAAAACAAAAAATAAAAAGGCCTAGGGATGTAGCTTGGGCTCAATTCCTAGCACCGCACACACGAAAATTAAACATATGTCCATTTTCAAATATATACATAATATAGAAAAATATAAAGAACAAAGTAAGAAGTAAGAGTGATCATTTAGTAAGTTCTTCAGGTTACATATCTATAGCTTTATCTATATCTACATAGCTTAAGGGTAGGGGGTGCCTTAAAGATTTTCTGACCCAGAAAGGAATCTCAGTATTTGTGGTCACTTGAACTTCAGCACATGCACCAAGAACTTAAAATGGGGAAAGACACTCTCTTCAATAAATGGTATTGGGGGCTCTAGGAGTATCTCAGTTGCACAGTCCTTGATTAGCATGCAGGAGGCCCTGGTTCAATATTTAGCAGTGCAAAAAAATGGCATTGGAGCTGGGTATTCCCAGTACTTGAGAGACTGAGACAGGGGGATCACAGGTTCCAGGACAGCCTACACAACTTTGTGAGGCTCTCAACATCTTAGACCTTGTTTCAAAATTAAAAATAAAATAGAGCTGGGAGTTGTAGGGCAGAGGTAAAATGCCTCTGGGTTCAATCTCCCCCCAAAAATGCATTAAGAAAATGGAATATTCACATGCAAAAGAATGGAATTATACTCTTATCTCATAGCATATAAAAATCAACTCAAGAAAGATTAAAGGATGGGTATGGTGGTGGCTCACACCTGTAATCTCAGTACTTAGGAGGCTGAGAAAGGAGGATTGCAGGTTGGAGGGCAGCATCAGCAACTTAGCGAGACGCTGTTTCAAAATTAAAAATAAAATAGGGCTGGGGGTGTAGCTCGAAGATAGAATGACTCTGGGTTCAATCCCCAGTACCACATAAATAAATAAATAAATAAATAAATAAATAAATAAATAAATAAATAAATAAAAATATATAAAGAACTCAACTCAATAGCAAAATAAAACAACCTAATTAAAAAATAGGCAAAAGACATGAATTGACATTTCTCAAAAGAGGAAATACAAATTGCTAGAAGGGAGTCAGGCATGGTGGTGGACACCTGTATTTCCAGCTACTCAGGAGGCTGAGGCAGGAGGATCGCCAAGTTTGAGATCAGCCTGAGATACTGTCTCAAAATAAGTAAATAAATACATAAAAATAACAGGGTTAAGGATGTAGTTCAGTGATAAAGCACTTGCCTAGCATTCACGAAACGCTGAGTTCAATCTCTCGTACCTCAAACTGCTAGAAGGTATATGAAAAGAAAAAAAAAGCCCGCAACATCACTAACCATCAAGGAAATGCAAATATAAACCATACAGCTTCCAACCAATTAGAATGTGTGTGTGTGTGTGTGTGTGTGTGTGTGTGTGTGTGTGTGTGTGAGGGTGGTTTACTGAGGATGGAACCAAGGGCCTCACACATGCTAGGCAAGCACTTGACCACTGAGCTACATCCCTAGGCCTTTCAAATTGTTGAGATAGGGTCTCACTAAGTTGCATAGGCTGGCCTCAAATGTGTGATCCTCCTGCCTCAGCCACAAAATTGCTGGGATTCCAGGCATGTGTCACCACGTTAGAATGGCTATTAAAAAGACAAAAGATAACAAGTTTTGGTGAGGATGCTGTTGGTAGAAATGTAAATGAGTATAGTCATTATGGAAAACAGTGTGGAAGCTCCTCAAAAAAATAAATATATGAGCCACAATCCCATTCTTGGGTATGTATCCAAAGGAAATGGAATCAGTATGTTGAAGATGCATCTGCACCCCCATGTTTATTGTGCCACTATTCACAAAAACCTAGAAGTGAAAACAACCTAAGTGTCTATTAACTGGGGAATGGAAAGAGAAATTGTGGGTCATATACACAGTGGAGTACTATTCACCCAGAAAAATAATGAAATGATGTCATTTGCAAAACATAGATGAAACTGAAGGTGATTAACTGTAATAAGCCAAGCATAGAAAGAAAAATAACTCATGACCTCATTTATATGTGCAAGTTAAAAAATTTGAATTCAAAGAAACAGAAAGAAGCTGGGCTTGGTGGTACATGCTTGTAATCCCTGTACTTGGGAGGCTGAGACAGGAGAAATCGAAAGTTTGTGGCCAGCCTCAGCTACTTAGTGAGGCCCTCTGCAACTTAGTGAGAATCTGTTTCAAAATAAAGAATAAAAAATAGGGCTAGGGGTGTAGCTTGGAGGTAGAATGCCCCTAAGTTCAATCCCCAGTACCGCAAAAGAAAAATAAAATAAAATAAAAATAAAAATAAAAAAGTAAAAAAGAAGTAGAAGGTCCCTGGATTCAGTACCCAGTACCAAATCGATACAAAAAACAATGTATTATATAGTTGGAAATTGCTAAGGGAATAGATTTTATGTACTCCCACCACATTAAAAAATAAAAATAAAATATAAACAAAATAAACAAGAAACCCTGATACATGTATGAGGTTTATTAGCTTGATTAGCAATTCTCCTATGTATACATCTACCAAAACATCACGTTGTATGTTATGAACACATACAATCTTTATTTATCAATTAAAAATATATCTGTCTCAGCCCTTTGTACATTTCGTGCAGAAATATTTTACTCCCAACTTGGCAGGCACACTCTTTTTAGTGGAAGTTTGTTTCTCTGGATTTGTCCTTGTGACTAAAACATTCTTCTGTCCCCTTCCTCTACTATGATACAATGTATGATTTATAAAATTTGTTTCTGGGTTCTACCTCAAGTCAAGGCTTTTCTACATTTTTAGCTGCTGATACTAGGTTGGTTGTGAAACTTTCTTTCATGTTTAATTTGAAGTTAAGAGAAAGAATCCATCTGCTCTCAATCTGAGCAGGCAGAGAGACAGGATGTGGTGTGTTGTGGTTTCTTTTGGCTGCGGAAACTGACTGAGCCACAACTGTCTTCAGGACACACATTTGTGGTAAGAATTTCTTTACCTTAGATTAATATAAGAAATGGATTGAGGAACAAGCGGGTCTATATTGGAGTATTCCTATATAAAATAGCATCCACCATAGCCAGCTATTTCCATTGGTTGTTTTCTTCTCAGTAGAATCCTACTTTCCCCCAGAGTTCTACAATCCTAGGACAGGTTATTTGCAGGATATAGTGCAGTTCTTGTAAAGTTATATCCTTACATACAGACTGCAATGAGAGACTGCATGTTTCTTTGATACTTATTTGTCTACTATTCAGGTGCCTCCTGAACTAATTAGGAACTTGAAGGAAATGCAAGTGAGAATTTCCAATTCTAGATACAAACCTCATCACTAGTGCACCTGGGATTACTAGTGTTAAAAGTCTTGTGAGCTGGCTGTTTGCAGGTGAGTTTCATGGGATGACTGGCCACTTGTGGGGTCACTAGAGGACCCAAGAGTGTCAGTCCCTGGACTCTATAGTGATTAGAACATGAGGAACTTACACAGGATTAGCTTGGACATTTGGACACCAAATTATACATTTTTCCTGAGGAAAAGACCTCTCGACTGTTGGTGTTTAATTCTTTTTAGGCACATTATTTTTTGAGAACAAAGGAAACTACTTTTGTTTCTTTTCCAGAAGATGACTGGAGAAATGCAAACGTGGCGAGCAAAGAAAAATGGGAGGTCTTGAGGATACACTTTTAAAAGAATATAGGGACACTTCTCACATTTTTTGAGCAAGTATCTAGTGAGGCAAAATTTCACATTTTATTGTTGCTCCATAGTATTGATTTGAGGAGGTAAGAAGTATCCGGGAAAGGAGTGGGAATGTTTATATAAAGAGTTTAGATGCTTTCGAAGAGTGAGGAAGTTAGAGACTTCAATCATTTCTTTTTCTGATTTGCAAAGTCTTGCAACCTGTTTAGGTGGACCAAAAGGCTCTAACAAAAACTTGTCAAACTTGATCAGAAACAAGTAGTACCCTCTCAAAGCTCCCCATCCTTCCTACACTGGAGCTGGATTTTCTCCAGGCTAGATGTACATCTCCTTCTGGAATTTCCTTTGTCTGTGGTATTATATTGGATTATTAGTTCCTATATTCCTTGTCTTCTTCTATATTGATTTCTCATTTGGGGGGATACATTATCTAGTAACATCCTTAGAAAGGTTTATGATCAATTTTATTATTATTTGCATGTTCAAAAATGTCTTATTTGTACTTTTTACTTATTTTTTGTGGTACAGGGGATGGAACCCAGGGGCATTCTACCTCTGAGCTACACTCCCAGACCTATTTTTTATTCTTTATTTTGAAACAGGGTCTCACTAAATTGCTGAGGGCCTCAAAGTTGCTGAGGCTGGCCACGAACTTGTGATCCTTCTGTCTCAGCCTCCCAAGTACTGGGATTACAAGTGTGTGCCACCACATCTGGCTTTTTCTGTGTACATTTTAGTAGTTTGTCTACCGTTATTTTGCTTGAGAGTTTGGCTCAATATAGAATTCTTAGCTGAAAAATGTTTTCCATCATGGTTTTATTTATTTACTTATTTTGTCGTACTGGGGATTGAACCCAGGGGCATTCTACCTCCATTCTACACCCCCAGTCCTATTTTGTAATTTTTATTGTGAAACAAGGTCTCACTAAGTTGCAGAGAGCCTCACTAAGTAGCTGAAGCTGGCCACGAACCTGGATCCTCCGGTCTCAGCCTCCCAAGTACTGGGATTACAAGCGTACGCCACCACGCCTCTCCTAGACCTATTTTATTTTTTGTTTTTGAAACAGTTACAGAGGGCCTCACTAAGTTGCTGTGGCTGGCCAATAACCTGTGATCCTCCTGTTTTAGCCTCTCAAGTACTGGGATTACAGGCGTGCACTACCATGCCTGGCTTCCATCACGATTTTGAATGCACTTTTCCATTAGTTTCTAGGGTCCAGTGTTTCTACTGAGAAGGTCAATGTTGTTTTCATTCTTTATCTTTTCTAATGGATTTATCTCTTTCCCTTTGTAAAATTTAGGTTCTTTTTCATATCCCTGGTATCTTTAAAAATTCATAAGGTTTTGTATCAATGCAGTTTTGAAACAGGATCTCCTTAGGTTGCTGAGGTTGGCCTCAAACCTGAGATCCTCCTGTCTCTGCCTTTCAAATACTGGGATTACAGGTGTGTGACATCATAGTCAGCTCAATGTAGTTTTAAAAATAATCTTATTTTGTATTCGATAGGCCCATGTAATACAAATATCTGTGATATTTAATTCTGGAAATTGTTTCTTCTATTTTTTTCTATTATTTATTTGAAATTTTGAAATGCCACTCCCCATACTCCCCATTTTCTCTACTCTTCCTTCCTTGGACTCCTATAGAATGTTGGATTTTTGTAGGATAATTGGGCCTCCTTTTTTTTTTTTTTATCGGTACTAGGGATTGAACTCAGGGGCATTTTACCTCCGAGCTACACCTCCAACCCTATTTTTTATTCTTTATTTTGAAACAGGGTCTCACCAAGTTGCGGAGGGCCTCACTAAGTAGCTGAGGCTGGCCCTGAACCCGGATCTTCTGGTCTCAGCCTCCCAAGTACTGGGATTACAAGCGTGTGCCACCATGCCCGGCTTGGGCCTCCTGAATTGATTCATTATGTCCACTTTCTTTTCTCTTGCTCATCACTCTCAGATATCCCACTATACTTTCCTGGAAACTGAACTCCAAAGTCTGAAATGACTACCTCACTCTTCCATTCTTTCCTCAATTATACTACACCCAGTTCTCCTCGTCCTCACTATCATCTAATGTCTTCAATTCATGACTTTGGAAAGAATATAGCTGTGCACACTAGTATACTTGGGGGACTGAGAAAGGATGATTGCAGATTTGAAGTATAAAATAATATATTTATTTTATTTTAATTTCAAAATAAAAATAAATAAATACATCTGAGGGTCTAGCTCAGAGGAAGAGTATACCCAGGTTCAATCCCCAATAAAACACACACACACACACACACACACACACACACACACACACACACACAAAATTGACCCTGTTTTCCAATTGTTGTTGTTCACAGTATTCTGTATAAATTATAGTAATGACACGAATCTTTCAGCATATAGCCAAGGAACATGGTTTTTCAAATTCTTTCTTCCCTGAATTATATCTATTTCTTCCAGAGATTTTTTTCCACTTAACCCATCTATGTTCATGCCAACTCTTCTACTTTTTTTTTTTTGGCACTGGGAATCAAACCTATCCCCCCCCAACACACACACACAGCCCTTTTTATTTTTAATTTCAAAACAAGAATTCACTAAGTTACTGAGGCTAGCATCGAACCTGTATTCCTCCAGTCTCAACCTCCCAAGTGCTGGAAATACAGGTGCATACCAGTGCACCCAGCCCAATTCTTCCACTCTTAAAGGCCCAGGCACAGCCGGGCATGATTGGTGCATGCTTGTAATCCCAGTACTAAGAAGGCTGAGACAGTTTAAGGCCAGCCTCAGCAACCTAGTGAGACCCTGTTTCAAAATAAAAGTGAAATAGGGCTGGGGGTGTAGCGCAGATTCAATCTCCAGTAAAACACACACACACACACACACACACACACACACACACACACACACACACACGCACTGTTTCAGGTGATGAGGATATCACAGTGAGTAAGACACGAATTGTCCCTGGCATGGAGCTTTTATGCTAGTGCAGGCATTAGGACAATGAACTAGTAAATGTACACATAAGAAATGTTATTTAAGGAAGTTTTCAATGCTATGAATGAATAAAATTTAGTGTAGTAGGATGGAGCATGTGGGAGTAGTGGGTGACTGTTTCAGTAGAGTGGTCTTGGAAGGAGTCTCCGTGGGCATAACATTTTTTGTAATACTGGGGAATAAACTCAGGGGCATTTTACCTCTGAGCTATTCCCCCAGCCCTATTTTATTCTTTTATTTT
The DNA here is from genome assembly GCA_004027655.1 of Graphiurus murinus. Taxonomy (NCBI): domain Eukaryota; kingdom Metazoa; phylum Chordata; class Mammalia; order Rodentia; family Gliridae; genus Graphiurus; species Graphiurus murinus. Next base: position 14,541 of record PVLC010021243.1, read on the forward strand.
GAAGCAGGGTCTCACTAAGTTGTTGAGGACCTCACTAAGTTGTTGAGGCTGTTCTAGAACCTGTGATCCTCCTGTCTTAACCTCCCAAGTACTGGAATTACAAGCGTGTGCCACTTTAGATATGGTGGGGGAACAGGCCAGGGAAACCACAGTGGTGGGAGATAGCACAGGGACTATGGCTTCTAAGAATACAAGTGTGCTGGGTCCTAGCAATACCAGAAGGCCTTTATTCATGTTTAATTTTCCGAAAGTCATCTTTGTGGATACATATTTTTTTTGTGGTACTGGAGTTTTTTTGTGGTACTGGGAATCAAGCCCACGGTTGTTCTACCTCCGAGCTGTATCCTCAGCCCTATTTTATTTCTTATTTTGAGACAAGATCTTGTTAAGTTTCTGACAGCCTCACTATATTGCTGAGGCTGGCCTCGAACCTGTGATCCTCCTGTTGCAGCCTCCCAAGAACTGGAATTACAGATGTACACCATCACATCTGGCTGGTACTGGGGATTGAACCCAGGGGCACTCTACCTCTGAGCTACACCCCAATCCTATATTCTGTTTTATTTTGAGGCAAGGTCTCACTAAATTACCACATGCTGGCCTTGAACCTATGATCTTCCTGTCTTAGCCTCCCAAATACTGGAATTACAGGCATGCACCACTGCACTCAGCTAGATTTGTAATTTTGTTCTTGTTTTTGTTGTTGGTACTGGAAATTGAGCCCAGGGGCATTCTACCTCTAAACTACACCCCTAGACCTTTTAAATTTTTTTTGAAACAGAGTCTCACTACGTTGCTGAAGGTCTCACTAAGGTTTTGAAGCTGATCATGAGCCTTTGCTCCTCCTCTTTCAGCCTCCCAAGTACTAGAGTAACAGGTATATGCCACTACACCCAGCTAGATTTATAAATTTACAAAAAATGTATTAGAAACAATGTGTTCCATCTGTCATTTCAAAGCATTAAGACTTTTACAGAGAATAGCCTTATTTAAATATTGGGGAGGTGGTAGGGAAGGGGTATCTTTCTTTGTGTTCAGGAGCCCCACAGCAACCTGGGAGTGGTCTGCTACAGTGGCAGCGCCCGTGGTTGAGATTCAGCCCAATGCTGCAGGCGATTCAGGTTTGAACTGACACATGAGGCATCTGGCCCTATGTCTTTGTCTGTATGCTGGTGGTAGTGATGAATTCTCCTTCGCCTCCAAGGATGTTTCAAGTAATCCCCAAATATCAGTCTTCTATTAATCCTGAGATATGGCTATCATCTTCTTCCCAATATTGCAATATGCTGTTCCTTCTAAGGGAGGTTAAGTTGAGGCTGTTCTGTCCTGAGTGCTTCTAGATAAGATGACTGGGAAATAAGGTCCTGTGGAGAATAATTATCATATAGGAGAAAGAATAGGATCCTATGAAAGAAATGGGACCTGAATTAAAAGGGGAGAAGGCAGAAGGAATTTAAATCAGAGAAGAGGAGTGGTCACAGTGACAGGGACAGCATGGGAACTGGGTCCAAGTTTCTCCAGGCCCCCATCTCTCCCCTCTCATCAGCCCCAATCACAAATTTGGTCTTGCCTCCTTTTTATTTAACACATACTCCATTCAAAGTTTCCTCTATCAGAGACTTCTGGAAGGAGACCAATGGTACAAATAGATTCAGAGAGAACAGATAGATGACCAGGAAACAGAAAAAGATACTTGGCCACACAATTACCCAGAGCTGGTCATTTCAACACTTGTAAGAGACCTTGGAAAGGTTGTCCTCAAACACCAAAATGAGTGTATCTCTGGTTTGAAATTTTCATGCAGGATATACTCTGTGTATATTCCAAGATTAGATTTCTCATAAAAATGACACAATGGAATTTTACTCAGCCATAAAGAAGAACAAAATCATGTTATTTGCAGGGAAATGGATGCAACTGGAAAACATTATGTTAAGTGAGATTAATTCGTTAAAAAGAGTAAAAAAGCATATGTTCTCCCTAATATGTGGATGCTAGGGAGAAGATGGGGTATAAGAAGGACTCCAGATGAAAAAGGAGAAACCCTAGATAAGCAAAGAAGTTGACTTAACTGAAGGTGGTGGACGGGGGGAAGGGGACACCCTAATGCACATGATGCACTTTCACAAATATATCAAAGTCAATCACTAAACTGAACTTGAGAGGGAAGGAGGGCAAGAAAGTGGGGTGGGAATTGGGGAAGGGGTTAAATGAGAAATGCGTGCATATATGTCTTTATCAGCTTGTACCTAACAAAGATATATGATTACAATGCACCAATCAATTTTTAAAAAGTTAAAAAAAAAGAGAGAGAAAAAAAATGACAATGTTCATGCCTGGTATGATGGCACATGCCTATAATCTCAGCTATTCTACTGAGGAAGTTGAAGCAGGGGGATCTAAAGTTCAAGTACAGACTGGGAAACTTAGTGAGACCCTTTCTCAAAATAAGAGAGCTGGGGGTGTAGCTCAGAGATAGATGCTCCTGTATTCAATCCTGAGTGTGTGTGTGTGTGTGTGTGTGTGTGTGTGTGTGTGTGTGTGTGTGATTATTCGTAGAAAAAATATTTTTTTCTAAAAATCAAGGTTCAAGTCCGGTGCAGTGGCAAATGCTTGTAATCTTTGTACTTGGGAGGCTGAGACTGGAGGATTGCAGGTTCAAGAACAGCCTAGGCAATTTAGTTAGGCTCTTAGCAACCTAGCAAGACCCTGTTTCCAAATAAGAAATAAAATTGGGCTGGAGGTGTAGCTTGAAGGTAGAATACCTTTGGGTTCAATCCCCAGTACCACACACACACACAAAAAAAAAAAAAATCAAGGGAGACTGAGACAGGACAGTAGCCTCGGCAACTTAGTGAGTTAGTGAGATCATCAGCAACTTAGGGATACCATGTTTCAAGATTTAAAAACATATATAAAGGGTTAGGATTTAGCTCAGATGCCCCTGGGTTCAATCCCAAGTTCCACCAAAAAAAAAAAAAAAAAAAAAAGAACAGAAAGTGCAGGAAAGTCATGATTGCATATTTCTAGTCCAGACACAGTTTTACCTGAAGCATTTAACATTTCCATTTCCAGTGTGTGCTCATGGTTGAGCAAACATTCGAAGTATTTCATGGAAGGACTGCCAACCCTTTAGAAGCAGTTGTTTGCTCTAATACAAATCTAATTGCATTGGAAATATTCTTACAGCATTTGGCCCTCAGAACAGAGCAAGTTTTGTAAGAGACATTTATTTTAATAAACAGCAGAAACCAAAACATTTACCTCTGAAACAGTATTTTACTCAGAAAGCAAAGTTTTTGGCCTTTATAATAGCAACAAATGGAAAAAATTTAAAAATGAAAACAAATGAGAATTTAATTCCTGAGGAATTTCATGAGAAGGGAATGTTAGAGCCTGGAGTAAGATCAAATTAGTTCAATGCCTTTGGGCATGCTTAGCCTAGGGTGTCAAAAGGGCTCCTCTGTATCTTCAGGGTTTAGACATATATCTGGAAGTTTCCATTATACCAATCTAAAATTAAGTGAACAACTGGGTATGGCGGCACGAATTTGTAATCCCAGTACTTGGGAGGCTGAGATAGAATGATCACAGTTTTATCACCAGCCTCAGAAACTTAGTGAGGTCCTTTGCAACTTAGTGAGATCCTTTCAAAATAAAAGAATGAAATAGGGCGAGGGGTGTAGCTTGGAGGTAGAATATCCCTGGGTTCCATCCCCAGTACCACACACACAAAAATAATTAAATTAGATTATATGTTGCATTAATCATAATGTATTAGTTTAGATTCTTTCGGTTGGAAATTGTAGAATCTCAACTGCAAACTGATTTAAGCACAAAAAATAAAAAAAAACCCAAAACGCATCAATGTATGCAGCTGAAAAGTACAGGGCTGGAGAGTTTTTCAGGAATGCCTGGATCCAGATGTTCCATAATGTTCTATATGTCAGTTCTTCTTTCATCGTGTTAAATTTTCCTTTGTGGTACTAAGGATTGGACCCAGGGACATTCTACCTCTGAGCTACATCCCCAGCCCTATTTTATTTTTATTTTTGTAACAGGGTCTTGCTAAATTGCTGAGGCTGGACATGGACCTGTGATCTTCCTGTCTCAGCCTCCCAAGGACTGTGATTACAGGCATGCACCATCATGCCTGACATATTAATTATTATTTATGTGTGTGTGTGTGTGCATGTGTGGTGCTGGGGATTGAATATAGGGCCTTGCACAGGCTAAGCAGATGCTCTACCATTGAGCTACATCCTCAGCCCTTTTAAAAGTTTGTGATAGGGTCTCACTAAGTTGCCTAGGGTGGCCTCGAATTTGCTTCCTACCTTAGCCTGCTGTGTTGCTGGGATTACAGGCATGTACCACCTTGTCTGGCTTATTGTAACCCTTTATATAGTCATTTTGGTACTAGGGATTGAATACAGGGGCATTCTACCCCTGAGCTACATCTCCTGCCCTTTTTATTATTCATTCATTCATTCATTCATTTATTTATCCATTCACTTATGTGTGTGCTTGTTGTGTTTTTGGTACTGGGGATCGAACTCAGGGGCAGTATACCTTTGAAATACAACCTTGGTGTTTTTATTTTTTAATTACAGGTATGTAATTACAGGTATGTGGCATCATGCTTGTCCTGACTTTTCTTTTTTAGACCAAAGAAACTCTGAAGTTAATGTTCTTTGGGATAAAGGTCTGCAACAAAATTAAAACTGCTGTGCATATTATTCCTACATTTTATTAGCCCACATTTCAGGTGTAAGACATTTCTCTTGTCCAAAAGGAACTTTCTGCATGATAGACCTGCAAACACATGATGAGAATCCATATGAGAGAGATAGAACAAATGGGCATGAGAGATAGTGTCTCAGGATTGTCTAACAAAGCTTTAGAAAGGAGATAGTCAGCCGGGCGTGGTGGCGCACGCTTGTAATCCCAGCATTTGGGAGGCTGAGACCGGAGAATCCAGGTTCGCGGCCAGCCTCAGCTACCTAGTGAGGCACTCCGCAACTTAGTGAGACCCGGTTTCAAAATAAAAAGAATAAAAAATAGGGTTGGGGGTGTAGGTCGGAGATAGAATGCCCCTGAGTTCAATCCCCAGTACCAAAAAAAACAAAAAAAAGGAGATAGTCCATTTTTTGTGGTGGTGCTGGGGATTGAACCCAGGGGGCATTCTACCTTCAAGCCATATTCCAAGCCACTTTTATTTTCTTATTTTGAAGCAGGGTCTCACCATGTTGCTGAAGGTCTCGATAAATTACTGAGTCTGGCCTTGAACCTATAATCCTTCTGTCTCAGCCTCCCAAGTAGCACTGCACCACCACACCAGTGGCTTGGTAGTTATTTTTAATGAGTACATAATTAGGTACCCTATTGATCATAGAGAAGGAGCTCATGGCAAGCTCAGTCTCTCTTCTCTTGCTCATATTTGCTTGACACTTTCTCTCATCTACCTATTCACTCAATGTTTCTTCCACCATTCTTTCAATGCTTATAGCTTGCATGCAGCTGAGATGATACTGCAGACACATCTGGCATGTAGATGATCTGATAAATAAAGGTTATCAATGTTTTTTCAGGTTAAAAAAATCCTTTGAGCGGGCATGGTGGCCTACGCTTTTAATCCCAGTACTTGGGAGGTTGAGACCAGAGGATCCGCGTTCCCGGCCAGCCTCAGTTGCTTAGTGAGGCCCTCCGCAACTTAGTGAGACCCTGTTTCAAAATAAAGAATAAAAAATAAGGCTGGGGGTATAGCTCGGAGGTAGAGTGCCCCTGAGTTCAATCCCCAGTACCGAAAAAAAAAAGAATAAAAAATAGGGCTGGGGGTGTAGCTCGGAGGTAGAGTGCCCCTGGGTTCAGTCCCCAGTACTGCAAATAAATAAATAAATAAATAAATAAATAAATAAATAAATAAATAAATAAATAAATAAATAAAATGGCTGGGATTGTAGTTTGAAGGTAGAATGTCCCTAAGTTCACTAGGTTCAGTGGCCAGTACCAAAAAAAGGAAAATAAAATTGTTCTTCCGTTAGCTGTTACACTCAGTCTTTTCATTCTCTACATTCTTTGATAACCACTACTCCAATTCTTGTCTCTATGTATTTGCTGATTCTGGAAATTTCATATAGATGGAATTATATAGTATGTGGTCTTTTTTGTTTGATTTATTTCACTTAATATATTGTTTTCATAGTTCATCCATGTTGTAGCATATCTAAGAATTTCATTTCTTTATAAGGCTGAATAATATTCCATTATACCAATTACAGGCATTTGCCACTGTACCTGGCATTATTGTCTGTATTTTGGTTATAACCATCCTAGTGGGTGTTAAGTATACTTCATGGTGGTATTGACCTGCATATCTCTGATAGCTAATAATGTGAGAATCTTTCCATGCACTCATTGGCTATTTGTATGTCTTCTTGCCTATCCAAATATTTACAAATATTTTACCCATTTTAAAATTTGGTCCCTCTCTCCCTCCCTCCCTTCTTTCTTTTCCTTCCTCCTTGGTACTGGGAAATGAACCCAAGGGCATTCTACTTCTGAGCTATATCCCTGGCCCCTATTTAAATTTAATTTTTTTGAAGCAGTCTTGCTAGGTTGCTGAGAGGCTCCCTAAATAGCTGGGGCTAGCCTCAAACCTACAATCTTCCTATCTCAGCCTCCCAAGTACTGGAATTACAGGTGTGTACCACAACACCCAGCTAAATTTGTTTTTCTTGTAATTTAGAGTTGTATCATACACACACACACACACACACACACACACACACAGGGTATGACTCTTATTAGATATATGATTTGCAAATATTTTCTTACATTCAGTGGGTTGTCTTTTCATTTCCCTGATAGTATCCTTTGAAGTTCATTTAAAAAATGTGATGATATCCAGTTTATCTAATTTTTTTGGTGCCTGTACTTTTGATGTGATAGTTAATAAACCCTTGCCTAATCCAATGCTGTGAGAATCTTTGCCCATGTTTTATTCTTCAAGTTGTGTAATTTTAACCCTTATATTGAGATCACTGGTCATCTTTGAATTTAATTTTATATATGATGTGAGGCATAGGTCCAACTTCTACCTGTGGATATCCAGTTGTCCCAGAACCATTGGTTAAAAAGATGATTTTTACTCCATGTAGCTGTCTTGGCACCCTGGTCAAAAATAATTTACCTTAAATATAACGGTTTATTACTGGACTTTCAATTCTTTTCCATATGTCAGTATTGCACTGATTTGATTATTGTAGCTTTGTAATTCTTTTTATTTCTTTAGTACTGGGGATTGAACCCAGGGGCATTCTATTGCTAAACTATAACCTTAGTCCTTTTTATTTGGAAACAGGGTCTTGCTAAATTGCTGAGTGTTAGCGAGTAACTCATGAAAGGACCAGCGGGGAGTTGCGAACAAAATTTATTTCAGATTCGAATCTGGGCCCCCGCCATACCCAAACAACAGTGGGACCGGCAGAGACCCCAAACTTCATGATCATGAAC
>PVLC010021244.1:0-28222 GCA_004027655.1 Graphiurus murinus
TGGTTTTTTTTTTTTTTTTATTTTGAAACAGTCTCCCTAAAGATACTGAGCTGGCCTCAAACCTGCAATCTTCCTGTCTCAGCCTCCAAGTCCTGGGATTCCAGGTGGGTGCTACCACACTCGGCTGAGAAATTCCACCTTTAAAGAGAGAGTCCTTTCTCTAGGTCACAGTTCCATTGGCATGACAGCACCCACCAAGTCCCAGGCTACCATAAAGGGCTGGAAGAGGGCAGCACCAGGAAGCAGGAGCTGTGTCTTGCGATGGGCCTGTCACCTTGGCTGGAAGGAACCCCTCCTCTCCCTGCACCCATCCTCCTGCTCCTGTGCAGCTCAGGCTCACTGTTCATCCCGTCACTGCCACTTGAGCTACCTGCTTGGCCCAACTACTAAAATAGTTTCTGGGTCCCCTGACAACAAAGGCTTTTTATAGTTCAGCTCTGCAGGCCTCATTTAAATCTATTAGCTCATATAAATGGCAATTTATTTAAACTTCGGAGGGTTTCTGTTTGCCTTGGTGGCAAAGACAAATTTGGCTTTACATGTGGCTCTGCCACTGGCTCGTGACCTCGAGCAAATCTATGAACCTCTCAGAGCCTGAGTCTCCATTTTCGGGCACGGGGTGAAAGTACCTACTCCATGGTGTGCCGAGACCGTCCCTGCCAGGTGCAAGGCCAGGGCCTGGCCATGGTGGAGGCAGTCGCGGCTGCTTCTTGTCCTATCTCAGGGCCGTATCCACCATCAAAGCCCAGCCCCATGCAGCCGGTTAGCAGATACTCCACTGTGATGGTGAGGAACGGGCAGCAGAGGCACCAGCGATGCTCACTGTCTGGGCTCAGCAATGCCCACAGGGATCTAGAGACAGCTGGGCTGCGCAGGCAGAGGCCGGCTTACCCCTGGCAAGGGGCCGACAAGGCCCCAGGCCTTCATCTGCTGAGGCCTGCGGCTGGAAAGGTGAGGCCACAGCCCTGACATGTTCCGGGTTGTCTCAGTCTCCACTCAGATCGCCACACTGGCCTCCCCCGAGCCTGGGGCACAGATGAGGAGAACAGGGCCCAGGGAAATGGCCCTGGCTAAAAAAAGCAGGAAGGTGGATCTGACCCTGGCTCTGCGGTCCCCACTCCCTGCCCTGTCATCCTGCCTCGCTGCCCTGGACGCTGGCTCTTCCCCGAGCCCACTGGATGTCCGAGGCCCATGACCTCAAGGCCTGGCTGTGTGCCACGAGGGGGGACTGAAGTCTCGCTTTGTTCAAAGTCAGGCTGGAAATCATGAAGTCAGAGCAAACTCTCAGCGGGTCATCTGACCCTCAATTGCCTACAAAGTAAATGCTTATAATAATAACAGGTGTGAGGCACTAGAGGCTCCCTATGTCCAGCCCGTGTGCCAAGGGCCTTATACAACCACCAACACCCCCACTTTACAGATAAGGAAACTGAGGCACACAGATGGCACAGGACAGAGCCACTCTCACAGGCTCGTGGTCCCTGCCACTTAGAGTGCGCCATCTTCATTTCTAGAGTCTTCCCATACACTGGACATTTGTGGTGGACCTTCCCCCCGCAGTGCCCTCAACTTGGTTTATCTCTCATGGCCGCAGCTTCGACCACAGCTCACCAGAGCAGGAGTGCACAGCCAGCCCGTGCTCACCTGCTGCCTGAGAGCTGGCTCCACCCGTGTGCCCCCTCTGCTGGAATACCTAGCGGATATACTAGTGTCTTTTTCTATTAGTGTCTAATAGTGTCTTTCCAAAGCAAACTTCTTAAATTTTGATTGAGAATATAAACCAGCCAATACCTGTTCCCCACTTGGTTTCTGATCACAGTGGGGATAAAATCCAAATGGCTTCAATGTCAGACATATCTCACCAGGACTGGGTTCCATCCACCTCTCCCCACTCACTGTGCCTGCTACGCTCTGCCTGCTGTTGTCCTGGCAATCCATCTAGCTCGTGCTGGCCACAGGACCTTTGTATTCACAGCTTTCTTCCGTGCACGCTGCCTGCTCTCCACCTGAGCCTCAGCTCACATACACCAAGGAGTGTCCAATCTACTTCCATCATGCTCTGGCCCAGTACCTGGTTTTATTTTCTTCTTATTGGTCATTATTGGAAAGTTTCTATCAACCCCTGTAGAATGCAGGTCCCATGGATGTTTCTCAGTTATAGAACTAGTGCTGGGCCCTCCACATACATGCTTCTCACAAATGATCAGCAAAGCTTAGTTCCTTCTCAGGCTCCTAATCACTGCTATAAATATGCTCCAGTTTGTCCAAAGTTCTTTGAATAAATTTCAGTCTTTTAGGCAGAGCAAGCTGAACTCAAACAGGACTTGCACCCCCCTCATCCTGGCAACTGTGCTCTTATTAATGCATCCCAACAAAGCCTTCTCCCTGGAGGCCACACGTCACTGCCGACACAGAACAAGCCTGCCAGGGTCCAATACTTCCTCTAATACTCGTATCCCCACAACAGCCCTTTCTGATCCTTAGTGAACTCAGTCCTGAGCTGTGCATCTCCAAGACCTCTCAGCCCACGGTCCCTTGTGCTGTCAACTTTAGCTTCTCAGAGTCTCCCTACATGACATATGGCTGCAAGGCCCAGCAAGGACAGAGCCTCTGGCCAGGCCTTGTCTCTTGCTCCCCCCTCAAAGCCCCACATGTCACCCCAGGGAGAAACCACCCTTGCCTTTCCACCCAAACAGGGCCTTCCAGGACCTAGTGTCGGCATAATGACAATGACAAGTTCAGGGCCAAAAACCCTCCTCTCAAAAACCAGAAAATTGCTATTCAAGTTACTGAATGAAAGCCATTATTTGCATAGATTTGGCGTTGCTACAACATTTCCCCATTTAAATGGTTGTAATTAAAATCATTAATTGCAGAAAATAGTGACTCGTTAAGGCTATAATTTAGTGAGGTTCTCGGCATCTGAGGATCTGACTTAAAAGTTTGCAGGGTGACCCAGGAAACGACCAGCTGGCACGGGCCTCGCTTGGGTTGGGCTGGCAGGCAACCTGAGGCAGGTGGAGCTGCGGTGAGGTGGGGATCAGGATCAGCAGCTCCACGCACCCCTGCGCCTCCGAGGTCAGAGCCACTGAGGCACTAGAAAGGCAGGGATGGGAAGCTTCTCTGGGAAAAAAAAAATCTTAAAGCTGACAAAGAGATCAGTCCTCCCTCTCCTGGTGTCCGGAACAATGTGGGAAGAGCAGGCGGGGACTGAGCATTCTGAAATGTAAGGAAATCATAGTTTATGAGTGCTAATGCATTTTAAGAGGCCTGTCCTGTTGGGCTATAAAAAAGCCTCCTCTGTCAGTGGACCCAAGTCCTATTTTGGTAGCTGGGCCTCACAGGGAAGACAGAGCAGGTCGTGCAGCCTACATGTGGGAGAAAGGACATGTGGCCAGCATGTGAGTGGACCAGCTGCCTGGACACAGGGTGTGGCTAGGCCCTGGTGCTTGTCTCCCTTGGCACCAACTCCTTGCTGTTCCCTAGCATGTCCTTGGCACACGGGCTCTAACGGGGACACAGCAGAGGGCCCTGGTGGAGTCACTACTTCAATGACAGCCTTTTGGAAGTGGAACCCCCTCTCCAGGCCTGGGTCTGTGTTGTTGGGTCTCCAACTCAGTCCCACACCAGGACAATGGAATGAAGTCCACGTGACAAATAGGAAAATGTCTGAGTATTCTGAGGTCTGCCCGAAGGATGGAAAGAAAAAGGCTTTCCAGCCAACTGCCTACACCGATTCCAAGGTCGGAGGTTGAAGCTGAGGCCGGCGCTGGCATGGGACCCCCCTGCAGGAACAGGACTCCACCATCGATGGCAAATGTGCAGACAGTCCATGGGCCTGTTTTCATTTTTCCTGACCCCAACTGTGCAGACAGGGTGGGCTGGGGCCTGGGAGTATAAGTGGGCTGCAGCCAGCGAGAGAGGCCCTACCCTGCAACGTGCCACAGCCAGGCCTTCCACCTGGAAGGGGGGCACACCATTGCTACCCATTTGATGGATAGCATGGTCCCAGCCTCATGCATGACTTGGGGATGTGGGAAGCAGCACTTGCATGGGTGGGGGGCTGGGTGGGTAGGTATATCCTGTGTGTCCATGGCGTGTGCAGTCTTTAGGGCAGTCGACAAATGCCAGCTCCCCTCTCCTTGCAGACAGAGGGTCCCTTCCTCGCCCCCTTGGAAGCCAGGCATGGCCATGTGACTTGCTCACAGACATGGTGTGAGAGGAGGAGATGTACGTCACTCCAAGTAGAAGCTTAGAGGGCTGGAAAACCACTCCCCATCTCCCTGTCCTCCCTGCCTTGGTGACCATGAAAACGTGGATGGGCATGGACCTTTGGGGGCCCAGGTCACAGAGTGAGCATCCTGGACCGGGTCCCTCCCCTGCCTCCCACTTGGATCTGTCGAATGAGCAGCAAACACGCCTTTGCTCTGCAGCCAGTGCTCCCTGCGCCTCGTTGTAATGTGCCCACTGGGTGTGGCACTTCTGTTTCTCCCCAGCAAGTTCCATGGATGTGAGTGTGGTCCTTCCTCTGTGTATATGTATAAATGTAGAGCTACTCTTTCCCAGTGAGGTTTGCATGTGTAGGGCATGATGCTGTGCACGGTGTGTGGTTTCTTTGTGCGTGTGTGCGGTATTTCTAGTGGGCATGTGACATCTTCAATATTACAAGAAGTTCTTGCCAGAATCAGTGTGAGAGAAAGCAGTTTCACCTGCACACAGAGCTTGGTCCCCAGAAAACCGGAAATGGGGGAGAAAAGAGGGCCCTATAGGATACCACGGGCACCTAGGGAGGACCCCGAAACAGCTGCCCCCTCACAAGGGCCTCCCACCTACATACACTTTGTGAGAATACAGGGAAGCTGTTGGAGGCCACTGCACTCCTCTCTCACCCCCAGAGTGGCATCAGCCTCAGGACGATGGCAGTTGAAGCCAATCAGACATCCAGCGCTTCCTGTTGCTTCACGCGCTGACCTTCCCGGGAAGAGCTGAAAGCTCCCAAACTCAAGCTGGTTCCTGGTCCCCCACAGCCCCAGGACCCGGCCACACAGCCGAAGCACAGTCCCAAAGCATCCTGCAGCATAGGTGGGGAAACGGAATCCCCTAGAGGGACACAACAGACGTGAGCCTTGTACTCTCATGTCTGGCTTGGCCTGCTGCACAGTCAGGCTCTCCTGCGAAAGCCAGGCCGGCACCCAGGAGGGTGGTTGCTGGCTCTACACCCACATGCACAACTCAGGCTGCCCGTTGCTTTTCTGCTCAGTGGTGGTCCCAAGCATGAGCCCCCATCCTCTTGGCTGAACCCCGAAACCCTCAATGTCCAAGGGAAGCTGATGAACCCAAGATGGGTGTGTGTAGCGGTTCAGTCCTCACCTGCAGCTCAGTCTGGAAGAAGAACTTCTGCGGGCATTGCGAGCAGTCATAGATCTTGTCCTCCTGCCCGTGCACGGCAAAGATGTGCTGCTGCAACTTGTTGGCCTGGACGAAGACTGCACAGGGACATGGCTGTCAGAGGCCACACTCAGGACACCAGCCCAGCCACCCCCGGCAGCTGCCCCCACACCACTCACATGCAGGGATCCCCCAGGCCAGAGCATTGTTGGCCACAGTGCTCCTGGGGGTATTATCAGCACCTCCGAGTAGATAAGCTGAGCTCTGACAGTAGCTGTGCAACCTTTGGCAAGTCACTTAACCTCTCTGGGTTTTATGTTCTCATTTAAATAATGGAGTTCATTATTATAGGGGTGGCTGGGAGGATTGAACGGATTAATACTTATAGAGCACTTGAAAGATGAGCCAGCACATAGCTAGGTCAGTGAGTGTGCCCCCTCTTTTCCTCATCAGCTTCCAAGTGAGCCTTTAAATACTTCACAGATCTATAAGGCATGCATTGTAGTTATCCCCATTTTATGGATCGGAAAGCCGAGGCACTAGAAAGGTTAAATGACTTGTCCAAAGCCCCACTGCTTTCAGGGGTCAGAGCGGAGATCTGAATTCAGTAAGCCTAGCACATGTGCATGTGCTGGGCCAACACCAGGCACCATTCTTATTGTTTCGGTTATCATTCACATCCTCCGGGGGTGCAAGGGCTCCTGAGAGGAGAGGGCAGAAGGCATCGGGGGAGCTCAGGCCTCATGGCGCCGTCTCCCAGGCCTGTCACGGAACAGGTCACAGTCCCGCTTCCCGGTGGCAGAGTCCCGGAGGTGGCTGGCTCTGAGCAGCTGTGTGTCTGGGAGGTGAGCACTTCAGAGATCCCCTCCCGCCAGGCGGCCTCCCGGGGTGGGCTTCCCGCCGTGGCAGACGGCAGATGTCGGGGAGGCAGGGGAAGGCCAGGCTCCCCACGCACACCGGCTGCCATCTGGGCAACAGGAGGGGGCCGTGGAGCCCCGGAGACTTGCCTCGGGCCCAGACAGCCGTTGCCCGGGCGGGCGGCCAGTCTGGGGGCTGGGGACTTGGCCAGCAGAGCTGCCCTTGACCCCCTAGCCTGAAGCACAGGCCAGGCAGGGAGAGGCTGCAGTATGCACGGGGGGAGCCCCACCAGAGACAAACATGGACCCAGGAGGGCAGACCTCAACAGTAGGACCGGTCGGCAGGGCAGACGAGGCCCTCCTGCAGCTGTGTGCACAGGGCTGGCAGTGGTACCGCCCAGCTGGCCCTAGAAGAGAGGCCGGGGCACGTACCAGGAGGGCTGTGGGTCAGCTCTGCAGTCAGCTGTGCCAGGGGAGGTGGGGCAACCCTTGGGCCTGCATTCCCAATGGATGGGGTCCCTTCCCTCTCCCTCAATGCTCCCCTGCCATGCACACTCAGGGTGCCTTACCTGTGAAGCACACAGGGCATTTGAAGGTGCCACCCATGCCCTCAAAGCTGTGCTCAATGAGGTGACAGAGGAGCTTGGCCGGGGAGTCGAACATCTGGTTGCACAGCTTACACTCGTGGTTGATGCCTTCCTCTGCAAGGAAAACCCCAGACAGTCAGCAAGCTTGCGTGCCACCTCCTCCAGGCAGAAGCCCACAAGACCCCCAGTACAGCCCAGCAGCAGTCCCTTCTGATGCCTGGCACCAGGCTGGTGTGGGGGACACAGACACTAAGATCCATGCTGGCTCTGGATGGCCTAGCTCCTAGAGGCCTGCAGACCCAGGTACGGGTCCAAACATCTGGCTCTCCTAGGTGCTGTTGGCTCTGGTTTCTCCTGCTGGTCACGGGCCATGTTCAACAGCTTGAGTTCTGGAAGGCCCAGAATGAGGTACTGGACAGAGGAAGGAGTCCAATCAGGATTTAAAAATCCAATAAAATGTATATATATATATATATATATATATATATATATATATATATATATACATCCTCCCCCCCCCAGAAGTGGGGGTTGAACCCAGGGGCATTCTACCTCTGAGTTACATCCCCAACCCTGTTTTATTTTTTATTTTGAAACAAAGTCTCACTAAGTTGCAGCAGGCTTCACTAAGTAGCTGAGGCTGGCCCCAAACCCACCATCCTTCTGTCTCAGCCTCCCAAGTACTAGGATTACAAGCATGTGCCACCACACCCAGCCCAATCAAATATTTATTGAGTGTGAACTATGTGCCAGGAACTTTGCCATGAGCTGGGGATTCTTCCCGGAACTAAACAGATAACATCCTTACCCCCATTGGTGGCAGGGGTGGGGCAGATAATAAATTAAAAATGCTCTGCATGTAATAGAGCATCAGGAGGTGCTGGGAGCATGTAGGGGGTTTGGGGGGTGGGGTAAGGCCAGAGACACACATCCCCAAGGGCCTTGCCAGCCTCTGGGGGACTTCAGGATTTTGCTTCAACAGTGATGGGCAGCCACGGGAAGATACTGGAACAAACACAAATTTCTCTCTCTCTCTCTTTTGAAACAGATGGCTTATCCAGTGGATTACAGACAGTGGGCAAACTCCCTGTCCTGCTTCTAGACCATAATATGGCTTCCTCTCCTCATCCAGGAGCTGCTATGACTCCAAACTCTCACTCAAAGGCACCCAAAGAACAGAATGTGCTGAGCCCCAGCACCATGGCAGCACAAAGGAGGCTCAGAGCTGGGGTCTAGCACCCTTGCCTAGAATCCAGCAGAGCAGAGTTCAAATTCTGGCTCAGCTTCCTCCAAGCCAGGTGCCCTGGGCATCAGCTCGTGTTTGGCATAATTAGGGAAAGCTGAGTCCCTACCTCAGGGCTGGGTGGAGGGACCAGAGCCTGTGGCCCAGTGGTCAGCATCAGGTGTGGGGAGTCACCTGCTAAATCATCACATCAGCCAGGGCTGGAACTGAGTTCAGCCACTTACTGGGTGATCTTGGGCGAGTTACATAACCTCGCTGTGCCTCTGTTTCCTTTGGTGGAAACACTTAATCATAGCTTTCCTCTTACAGCCGATTTGAGAAGTAAATGAGTTAATGCATGTAAAGCGGCCCTGGCCCACAGCACGTGCTCAGTGTCAACTGCTGGGCACATTGGTCCTGGCAAAAGTGTTATCTGGGACAGCCAAGGACACGGCCCTGCCTTGTTCCCTGCCCCCGCCAGGAATCAGACTCACCGAAGGTACCAGGTGCTCTGATTTGCCCTCAAAGGCAAGAATGAGATAGCAGAGGGGCTCTGCCGGTGGCAAGACACAAACACAGATGGGCTGAGGCTCCTGGTGAGTCCCTGGGTCCCCAGGCCCCGGCAGGGGCTGGCAGGGACAGCAGGCATCTCCCCCGGTCCAGTTCCCCGCCCCCTCCGGGTGTCCCACACACACAGGCGCGCGCAGGTGGGCCTGCTCCTCACAGCCCACTGGCTGGAATCTACCGGGGGTTTGTCATGCCCCTGGAGCCCCGGCAACTAGGCCACACGCACCCGGCAGAGATTCAAACAGACCTTCCATTTATACCAAGGGGAAAGGAATTCATTGACAAGTTTTGGGACACAGGGCAGGCTCAGCACGCTCACTGCATAGGCCCTGCACACGTCCTCCACTTCCCACGGGGAGGCTCTCATCATAATTAGAGATGGCCTCCAGTGTGTGTGTTGCGGGGGCTGCCTCAAAAGACCCCAAACACCCTCTACCCCCTACCAACGAAGCTTCTCAGCGCAGGGCACAGAGTATGGGTTCAAGAAATGAATGAATGAATGAATGAATGAATGAATGAATGAGGGAGACACCACCCCATACGAGGGAGGCCTCCTTAGACGATGGCTCGTGGACATTAACAAGGCAGGGGTACGAGAAAGCCTGTGGGTAAGATGACGTCATGTGCTCCCATGGCCCCTGAAGCCTCAGCCCCCACCTGGGCCCCGCAGGAGGGCTCAGGAAACAGTCCTGGTGGAGAGGTGCTGGCCGGGCCTCTTCTCTGCCCAGCCAGAGCTGGCTCTGGGGCTGAGATGGCAAGGGAGGATTTACTGCTCTCTGCTGAGCGGGGCCTTTAACCGCTCGGCTGTGAATGGAGACATGCCTGTCTGATATACAAACACCGAGAGGACAAAGAAGGCTCCTGCAACTTATAAATCAGAGAAATCATGTCTGACAGTCACTTTCCGTTCTCCGAGTGCCGAGCAATTCATCAGCTGATCCCCCCTGATTCATAGAGGCAGCTACGCCCGGCGCCCACGTTCATAAATATGTGCACAGTCAGGCAGCCCTGGAGCTGCAAGCCGGTGCCGGGGCCTAAACGGCTGCCACTTACGCAAATCACAGCCCCAAACTGGTGTCAAAGTGAGGTTCTGGGCTAATTAGATCAAGAGCCCAACAGACAACTGCGCGTCTCGGGACCCTTCTCTCTCTCTCCCCCAAGTGCTTAAAAGAGTCGAACCTGGGGAAGGGGGAGGAGAAATAAAACATGCAAAAGTAAAAGTGGGGGAACAATAATAAAGCCTGAGGGGGTCCTGCAGATCTGGGAATCTCTCCCACTCAGGCAAGACCTTTTGATTTGCAAATCTTTCTGAAGCCGAGGCCTTCTCCCCACTGGAGGGGCTGAAGGTACTCCCTCGGGGGTCCATTATGTGTACCTCTGCCTATAAAACCATCCAGGAAATTGGGGGGAGGGCCGGGGAGGCGGAGAGGGGCTGCTCTAGTTAGTGTGACAAACACTCTTTGCGTGCCTGTGACCCAATGCGAGCAGACCCCCGGATTCTGATAGAATTCACTGCCACCAATCACTTCCACCTGTTTGTCCCAAGGCACAAAGTCCGCAGATAGTGGCACCCTCGGAGAATCGCTTTCCTGAATTATAAAAGATCCCATGATGCTCAGTGACCCCTTGGAGTGGAATAACAGAGCTGTCTGGAGCCCACAGGCCCCTCTGCCCCAGCTTGGGGGCTGCAGGATTCTGTGAGTTTAAGACTCACGATCACATCCCTCCTTTCTATTTTTTTCTTTCTTTCTTTTTTTTTTTTTATAGCACATGACAGGCATCCATAAGAGAGACCCACGCAACTCAAGTGAATTATGCATACTGGCTCATTTGTAAAGTGAAATGCAGATTTTGCCTCCTGAAATTCACATCTCGCTTCCTGTTCCCCATAAGTAGAGGCTGGCACGGGGAATCTATTGATTTATTATGATTAAAAAAAAAAAGAAAATAAATAAAAACCTCAAACTGCCAAACAAACAGCCTAGCAAGCAGGAAAATCCCAGAGTCCCTCTCTCTCTCTCTCTCTTTTTTTCTCTCTCTCTCTTTCTCCTCTGCTCAGGAATAATAAGTGTTAATTTTACACTTCGTTTCTCAAAAAAATAATAGGATATGCTTTTGCTTAAAACCAAGTCAGCCTGCTGGAACCTTTCAGGCTGAAACTGTGTCAGCCCGAAAGAGGAGCAGAGGGCTTTGTGGAAGAGCAGCGTGCCGAGATGATAGCTCCTGTAATGTCCTCGCTACAGACTTTTGTCTCCAAAAGCATTTGATCCCTGGCAGACACATACTTATTTCCATACGGGTCTTGGGGGAAGCCAGGAGGAAAGAGAGCTGATTATCAGAATCCTGAAGGTGAAGCTCAGGTGGGCCCCGCCGATGTCAAAGGCTGGCCCAGGCGCACACTCAGAGGCCATAATTTGCTCCCTGGGAGGGAGGAGCAGCGGGCTGCCGAGGGGAGTGGACAGGGCATTGTTCCTGGGCTGCGCTGTGCTGAGCATCACCTGCTCCAGCCATATTGCCGGGCCTGGCCAGGCTCTTCTTTTAGCAAGGACTCCTCCTTGGGGAAGCTGCCCCTGGAGTAGGTACCATTAAGACATGTGCCTCTTGAAGAGGGGACCTATGACAGTCATCTGGTGTTCATAGGAGGCTGCTCCATTCAGGAAGCAGCAATAAAGGACACAGGAGTGAGAATCAGAAAGGCTTGCGTGTGAGCCCCAGTTCCAACACTCCTTCGCCGTGTATGTGTGGGTAAGTTACTTAACCTCTCTGAGCTTCGGCTTCTGCTAGGAAATGGGAAGAATAATCACAGGGTTTTTGCAAGGCAGACAAGCAGATTGCTTTTGCCCTCACTGAAGCACTTTTCCCAGATGGTCTCACTTCCTTTCCTCACTCCACGCAGGGGCTGCTCAGATGAGAGCTTTCCAGGAGACCTCAGGGGACAATCTTGGCTAAACCAGGATACCCTACATCCTTTCTAGCACCTTACCTGCCTGTAATTTTCTTGATAGTGCTTACTAATACCAGGCACATTACAGAGTTGATTGTTTAATTCTCTCTCTAACACACACACACACACACACACACACACACACACACACACACACACACGCAGAGAGAGAGAGAGAGAGAGAGAGAGAGAGAGAGAGAGAGAGAGAGAGAGAAACTTCTTGAGAGCTGTTTTGCTCATTGTTATGTCACCAGTGTGTAGGACAGGCCTGGCAGCTAGTAGGTGCTCAATAAATAAGAAATGAACAATTTATATAAAGCATTTAGTACATTGCTTGGAACATGGGGTGACAGTTGCTGATAAATACAATCATATATCAGTGGTTACCCCTAATCTCACTGAACTGATAGTCTGTAAAATCTGTTTTCTTCCTTTCTTCTTTTTTTCCTCCCTTCCTCCCTCCCCCTTCCTTTCTCCTTCCTTCCTTCCTTCCTTCCTTCCTTCCTTCCTTCCTTCCTTCCTTCTCTTTCTTTCCTTTCTTCTCTTTCTTTCTCTCTCTCTCTCTTTCTTTCTTCCTACAGTACTGGAGAATCAACTCAGGGGCATTCTTTCTCCAAGCTCCACCCTCAGCCATATTTTTTATTCTTTATTTTGAAACAGGGTCTCACTAAGTTGCGGAGGGCCTCACTAAGTAGCTGAGGCTGGCCACAAACAGGATCCTCCTGTCTCAGCCTCCCAAGTACTAGAATTACAAGTGTGCACCACTATGCCCAGCTAAACCTGTTATCTTTCTAACTTGTTCTCTGATCATTGCAGAACCATTGCCTACTCTAAATTGCAACAGGGAAGTTCTTACTCAACTGACTAAAGAGGAGAGGGATGCTTAGAGAGAAGGGCCCTCCCAGGAATGCAGCGGAGCTGGGCA
Source organism: Graphiurus murinus (assembly GCA_004027655.1). Lineage (NCBI taxonomy): Eukaryota > Metazoa > Chordata > Mammalia > Rodentia > Gliridae > Graphiurus > Graphiurus murinus. The sequence goes on from PVLC010021244.1 coordinate 12,491, forward strand.
GGGCATGCTGGTCACCCCCCAGCAGCCTTCTCTGGGTTCAGAAGATACAGGAAAAGGCCAGAGGACTTGGGACCTGGGAGGCAACAGCTCCCTATGTGCTCATTCATAAAATGCAAGAGAGAACGGGGAGGATGAAGTCACCCTCTTGGAGTTGCCACAGTTGAGCCTGGTGGGCCCTTTTTGCTAGCACCAGCCCCAGGGTTGGCAGAAGGGCTCCGGCCTTTCCCAAGTGAGGGGAGGAGGCGGTCCCCACGTGTGACAACGTGAAACCACCCAACTGCAGCATCGTCTCTGTAACAGTTTCTGCAGGTGGAAGTAATGCAGGAGACATACTGACCACCCGGCCCTGCTGAAGCCCCTCTGATACTGGCACCAGTAAAGAACTTCAGACTTCCATTCCACAGCACCAGGGAGGAGCCCACGGCCCACCCCAAGCAGCAAGTCAGGTGAAGACCCCTGAGGTCCTGGGGCCCAGGCTCAGCCAATCACAAAGCAAGTGGCAAGCCACACCGCACATGAAGATGAGGGGGAGAGGAGCAAAGGGCTGCTCTCAAATGAGGAGGCAGGAGGTGATTGGGGGTCAGACGAGGACCCTCTGATGCCATCCCAATAGATACCCACGGATAGGCGCAGAACAGAAAGGAAAACATGGGCCGATGAGGGATTCAGTCCTTTGTTCCCTGTAAGGAACAAAGACCCAGGGCAGAAGAGGAGAAGGCAGGTAAGGATATCGGGGCAGCCAGATCAGGCTGCTTATCTCTGGATCTGTCATTAAATGCCACAGGAAATGAGCCATGTCAGGCTTCCCGGGAGGGGAGGGATGACATTTGGGCTCGGAGTCAGCGAGGGTCAAAGGAGAAAACAGGATGGAAGGAGAGTCCTTCATCAAGCAACCCGCAGAGCTGAGAGGGGACAGAGGGCCCCAACACCCAGCCTGGCGGCCCTGCAGCACGCATACCCCCCCACATGCTGCAGAGTGAGGCCCCCTGACCCACAGCCCCCAGGGAGCCGATGAGAAATGCAGAGTCTTGGGCTCTGCTCCAGGCCTGCAGAATGAGAACCTGTATTTTAAAAGTGCCCCAATGGCCGGGCGTGGTGGCGCATGCTTGTAATCCCAGCATTCCGGAGGCTGAGACCGCAGGATCCGGGTTCGCGGCCAGCCCCAGCTACCTAATGAGGCACTCCGCAACTTAGTGAGACTCGGTTTCAAAATAAAGAATAAAAAATAAGGCTGGGGGTATAGCTCGGAGGTAGAATGCCCCAGAGTTCAATCCCCAGTACCGCAAAAAAAAAAAAAAAAGTGCCCCAATGTTTGGGGCTTCCATGAAAGCCTGAGGCCATTGATTTGTGGGAAGGGGGCTTAGGGAGGCTGATCTTGCTGGGTCTGTCTTCACAGGCACCCTCCTTGATGCTGCTTTGACGGAGAGAGTACCTTGGGGCTCACTAAAAGGGAAAGTTTTCTAGAGTGGCTTTTTGTTCACAATTTATAGAAGACTGAGAAATTATCAACTACTGGTGGAAATAATTTTATGTTATCACAAGGGGGGTGAAATGATGTGGGGAGCCTTTGGAGGGAGGAGGTGTTGGAGGCCTCAGGGATGGGTGACTCCTGCAGCCCAAGCCAGGCAGCTTCACTGCGTCCCCGACTCCAACGCCAGGTGCTCTGGACCCCTGGGCAGTCCTCAACGGTCCAGAGCACTCAGCCTCTGCTGGAAGGCATGCCTCATCACCACCACCCCCATTCTGGGCTCACGTTTTCCTAATTAATCCTGGAGGATGGTCTGTGCCCTTCCTCCTTCCCCAGGGCAGCTTCCCAGGCCTTTTGGCCAGGAGGGACCCATCTCACAGTCCCCCGTGTTTCGAAAGGGCTTATAAATGAGCTCCAGCAACCTGAACTGGGGCCCCTCGGGGGACTGGAGCCTCTTCAAAACAGCGTCCTGACAATTAGGCAGTCTGAGTTTTGAAAGGCTCGGGATTGATGGCATGGACAGTAAAAATATCACCTGGGGAGCTGGGTGTAGTCCTCCGAGGGTTGCCTGAGGTCAGTTGCCATGGTAACGGAGAATGAGCTCAACCTTGTAACTGACCCTTATCTTTTTTTGATCTGTGGGCCACTTGGGGCAAAGGCTTGAAATCAACTGGAAAATAATCCGGTCACATATCAGAAAGAACACTATTTATACTTATTTACCCAGGCACCCACTCACATCCCCACACCAGCAACGACAACACCCACGCCACAGTAAGGTGATGTCCAGGTGCAGCGGCAGGGCAGACAGAACCCCCACAAAGGGCAGACAGAACCCCAACCGCCACAGAATGTAGTTATTTTCAAGTGCAGACAAGCAGTGGTGGGAGCAAAGACCACTCCCTCCTCGAAGCCCCACACTTCCAAACTGCTGAACGGCCCTGGGCCCTCCTTGGGCCCTCCGGCCTTCTTGTGTCCCGTTCCAGTCCACTAAGGCGGTGGGCTCTCCTAGCATGCTGTGTTGCCTGGCTCACTCCCTAGGTCACCTGGTGGATTGAACAAGCCTCCCCCTGCCAGAGGCCTGTTCAAGGCTGGAGGTGGCAGCTCTGCACCCCCGGGGAGGGGCCGAGATGGGCTGGGAGGAGGAAGGCTGAGAGGGAGGCACCGCCCAGCCTCCCTCCTGGTCTCACACCCCAGGAAGGGCTGGCTCAGCCCCCCCCCCACTGGCACGTGGGGTTTCCAAGGCAAGATGGGCCATCTGGCCGAAGCCTGTCTCCAGGACAATGCTGTCCTAAGTCACAAGTACTCAGCTTCTTCCTCCTTCAAAACTCGAATCCGAGGGCTCCAGATGGTCCCATTGACCGACTGCTCCCCTGAGCCACGTCGGGCGGATCTTAGCCAGGGGTCAGTTGAGCTCGAGAATGATTCGGGTAAGCTCCCCTGGAGAGTTCCCATCACGGCGGACAGGACAGCTCCACCAACTGCCCCAGGTGCCCTTGTTTCATCAAGAACAGATCCTTCTGGTGGGGGCGGGGCTAAGACCTGGGCAGCTCCAAGGACAGCCTGGCCCTACCGCAGATGGGGCACTCTGGGCCAAGCACTTCCGTCCTGCCTCAATCTCCATCTGTGAAATGGAGACAAGAAAGTGTGGCCCCCTAGGGCTGTTCAAGAGTAAGTGAGAACATGGGGAAGAACACCCAGGAGAGGTGCTGCCACTGCCCCTGTAGCTTCTGTTGTTATTCCTGACACCATCCTCTGCCCAGGGACTGGTAACCTGGCATGCACCAGCCTCCCGTGGTGTCAGGTGTGGTGGAGTCCTGCTGGCCTTCCAGGGTGTACGGCCGCCCCGCAGGTGCTCTCCTGCCCCGCCCTTAGACAGCACTTGGTACACTGCAAGTACTCTCTCAATCTCTCCTTCTCTCTGACTGCCATCTTTGAAGGGCCCCTGTGTCAACTTTGTCTGGGTCCTCTTCCACCATCCACCTTCCACCTGCAATGTCAAAACCTGTGTTCAGATTTCAAACCCTTTCGTTCCACCATGGCTCCATGCAGCTTCCTGCTTCTGGCAGGAACACGTGTTTACCTCCCCTCTGATGCCCCTGAGAGCAAAGTTTCAGATTCTTTGTGGTTCTTCTTCTGGCCCCTCTCTCTTAAAACTCTGGGATTTTTCAGCTGGGCATGGTGGCACATGCTTGTAATCTCAGTACTTGGGAGGCTGAGATAGGAGGATCATAGGTTCACAGCCAGCCTCGGCTACTTAGTTAGGCCCTCTTCAACTTAGTGAAACCCTCCTGTTTCAAAATAAAGAATAAAAAATAGGACTGGGGATGCAGCTCGGAGGTAAAATGCTCCTGGGTTGAACCACCAGTACCACACACACACACACAAAAACCCTCTGGGATTTTCACAGAGGTCAAAGCAGGGCATGGCTCAAGTTTGTGTTCCCCTCCGCCACCCCAGTCTTGGCCAACCCTCCCCCACAACGGGGCCCTTGCAGGAAGCTCCTGAGCCCGAAAGCCCACTTCTCCAAAACCTGAGACACAGGCTGGTACAACCTGGGTGGGATCTCTGGTAGAGGTTCCTTCTAATTCTACCATCTGATGAGAAAACAAACTATCTTTCCAGCGGGTACAGCATGCTAATTGCTGACCAGGGCTGCCGAGACTTGGAGATCCCAGCTCTCCAAGCAGTCTGCATCCTTCAGGACATGGTACCTGGTTGTCTTTGGCAAAAGGAATGTCACAAATCAGGACTTGAACACACCACCAAGAGATAGGAGGTGATTATCTCAGCTACTTAGTAGAAAGAGAAGAAGAAAAATGAATGAGTCAACAAATAATCCTCAGTCAGGAGAACAAAGTGGGCCTTCACCAAGAATTCTCTCTGGAGAATTCTTAGAGTTCTAAACAATTTACAGCTTCTGAGCTGAAGATGTAGTTCCAGTGGTAGAGCACTTGCCTAGCATGCCAAGGTCATGGGTTCAATCCCCAGCAAAATACACACACACACACACACACACACACACACACACACACACACACACAGAGTAAATTAAATTAAATACAGAACTTCTTTGCCTCTAAACTTCTAGAACTTGAAACATTTTTTTTTTTTTTTTTTTTTTTTTAGTGGTACTGGGGATTGAACCCAGGGGCATTCTACCTCCAAGATATACCCTCAATCCAATTTTTTGTTCTTTATTTTGAAACAGGGTCTCACTAAGTTGTGGAGGGCCTCACTTAGTAGCTCAGGCTGGCTATGAACCTGGATCCTCCTGTCTCAGTCTTCCAAGTACTGGGATTACAAGTGTGGGCCACCACACCTGACAGAATTTGAGACATTTTTTTTGTGGTACTGGGGATTGAACTCAGGGGCATTCTACCTCCGAGCTACACCCCAAGCCCTATTTTTTTATTCTTTATTTTGAAACCGAGTCTCACTAAGTTGCAGAGTGCCTCACTAGGTAGCTGAGGCTGACCGAAAACCCGGATCCTCCGGTCTCAGCCTCCCAAATGCTGGGATTACAAGCGTGCACTACCACGCCCGGCAGAATTTGAGACTTTTAAGGATTGAAATATCCTACAAAAGAAGATGGTCCACAGCCCTGCCCAAACCCACACCCTTCTACTTGCCAAAGACCAAGGATGGATCACCTCCAAAAATAAGATTCTTCAGCATCCCCTGGAGATCCTCCGGGCACAAACAAGTAGCTACTCTTCCTTAACATGTAAGACACCTACTGATGTGTACCACTGATCTCAGATTAAGGTTTTCCACAACAAGACAGCTGCCTAAAATTCCATCACATTAATAATCCTTAGATTAATGGCCACTAATACACAATTAAAGTGACAGGCAGGCTACAAAACCCTTATTGTCACGGATCCTGCCAGGGACACATGAATTACTCGATTCAAGGGATTTCTCTACTGCAACATCATTTTCTGTCCCTTCCAAGATCATTTTTTAAAATGAGCAACAGCCTTGTGTCAAAAAGCCAGACAGCTACCCACGTGTGTGCCCAGGAACACAACACACGCGTGCAAAGTGCAAAGGGCGACATTTTTCAAAAGCTCTACACCCAAGGAGGCACAGCACTGTCCTTGCAGTTACTAGTATTTAAAGCAAGAAGACTCAGTGCTGAAGATGAAAACTGCATCCCTTTTGACCAACTAATGGGACACTGTCATCTGTTACGCCCATCTTTTACCAAAAAAATAAACAAGAACCCAGATGACAAGGCTAGAAAATGATTATTGATTTCTATCAAAAAGTTTTTAAAAAATAGGTGTCAGCTAGATTAGCACATACACTACTAATACAGTACTAATAAGTCCTAATACATAACACGTACACTACTAATACAGTTGTTACTGGCCACCTGTGGCTATTTAAATTTAAACAATTTATAGTTACATATAAAATTAAAACGAAGCCACATTTCAAGGGCTCAGTCGCTAATGTGGCTGGCAGCCGGCAGTCTGGACAGCGCAGGGCTAGCGCAGAGGGAGGACCAACTCTCCTGCGCAGCGCCCTCATTGCAGAGTCTGCAATGCAGAGCAGGAGCTCAAGGAGAGCCGTGAACCTATCCTTCTGAACATTCTAGCTCAGCAAAACAGTACACTGTAGAGTATTTGTTTTCTCTCATGATTGCATAGTGTCTGGGAGTTGTGGCTCCCTACCACTGCCTAGAATCTCAAGAGAGTATCCTATCAAATATCACTAGCCCAGGAAAAGAACATTCAGAGCATGTTTTCAACTGGATTCATATGGCTTTCACACCACTCAACGTCGAGAAATCATATAACTAGAATCATCAAAAGTCGGGGACCATCTGTATCGTGAAGATGCCTCAGCCCTTTTGCCTGTTGGCACTTGCTTGCTACTGTTCTGTGTGGGAACTGCTTAGCTGGGAACTTCTCTGACCTTCAACTTAAACCTCCACCCCCATAATTATGTGGTCACTTGGACCAGAGCAAATACAGAAACATTCGAGAGTAACGAGGTTTCTCTGATGGGCATAACCCAAATAACTGTGACTTTGACCGATGGATCAACAACCCCTGGGGTACTTCCTAGCTAGTCCAGAAGCCCACGAGCCACACCACCACTGGCCACTTCTCACTGAGCACCCTGTGAGAACTGTGCACCTCCCCAAGAAACAAGGGAATGTCAGCAAGCAGAGAACACCTGCTGACGGTCAAAGACATGAGAGAGAATGACCAATTCAGGGAGCTGGCCGAGCCTCACTTACTGAGCAAATACGTGTGTGCATTTCCAACATTTAACTATGTGGTTCATGTAGTTTCTTAGCTCTGCTTCTGCAACTTGTGTTACAAAGAACTGGGTTTTGGCCTGGACCCTAGTAAAGTGAAAATGGAAGCTAAAATTGGAAATTCAGACTCAACATGGAATAAATGAATACATTCAAATGGATGACACTTCCTTCAAGCAGTCACATGACCACAAGGAATACCAATGGAGCATTAGGAGGGAAGTTTCTTTGGTTCAGTTGGAAAGCCACACGAGAGAGGAAGGCTTCCAGTTACAAGGTGCCGGCCCGCTAAGGGACTTGCTTAGGTGGAGCTAGACTCTCTCATCCAGTCTCCTCTTCCTGCATCAACAGTCACCATCTTGAGGACAAGCACGGCACCACCAACCTCCCTCTTCTTCCCACACAGGATGGAGGCATGCCCCTGGCTATGGTGCCCCGAGCTCACAGTTAACATTAACCTGATTTGCTCAGTGTCAGAGCTGGGTCCTCCTGGTTATCTGCAATGCTCTGGGCCAAACACGCAGGGATCAAATGCTGGGTCTGCCGCCCCTGGGCCGCTGAGGCCCCCACCCCAGCCCAGCTCTAGCCAGCCTGCCTCTGCCCACCGCCAGTGTTCCTGCCTGCAGGCCAATTCCATTCCACCATCACCTGGCCCAAGGAGGCAGTGCCACTTGCCGGCGCTGTGTCTCACCCCAGAGAGGCAGGGGACAGGCAGAGTGTGCTGGGAGGAGGAAGATGGCTGACTGCTGAGGCCCAGGAGTGGGTGAGGAGACCCTCGCAGCCCTCCGCTCTCCAAGGCGGCACACTGAGCGGAACAGCTACTGTGGCTGGGAAGAACTGCTAGGGTGCCAGGGCACGTTCTCCCAGGAAAACATCTTGCCTTTGTCCTTGGAAAGACATCTTCATAGACACCGTGTCAAAAGAAAGCACATCCCACACCTGGCACTTCACCCTTTTTCTGCTCCTGCCTTCTTTAGTCTTTCCCCGTCAGTCCATCTAGCCCAGGCTGATGGGATAATCTCCTCAGGCTCTATGGCACCATGTCACTCCCCGCTCAGGAACCTGCAGGGGCTCCTTTGCCTGGTATAAACCTATACCCTTCTGTCAGACAGCCCAGGCCCACCTAACTGACATCATTATTTGTAGCTACTCCTACCCTCCTGCTCCAGGGCCTTCCTCGCTCTCAGGCCCCTTGTTCCTGAGGCTAGGGCCTTAGCCAAGTAGTTTTTGTTTGTTTGTTTGTTTGTTTGTTTGTTTGTTTTGGTACTTAGGGTTGAATCCAGGGGCATTCTACCTTCAAGCTACACTCCCAGGCCATCATCATCATTATTATTATTATTATTATTATTATTATTATTATTATTATCGTTATTTTATTTTGAAACAGGATCTCACTAGGTTGTTGAGAGCCTCACTAAATTGCTGAGGCTGGCTGCAAACCTGCAATCCTCTGTCTCACCCTCCCAAGTACAGGGACTACAGTCGTGGGCCACCATACCCGGCTCAAGTAGTTCTTGACGCTCTGCCTCTGTCCTGCCAGCCACAGGTTTCTCACTTGACTGTCTGTCACTTGCAACCCAAATAATCCTAGCTAATAAATTCTCTGAGGAATTTAACCCGGTTCTTTTACTTCTCCAGTATTTCTAACAGGGGTTCCTGTTCTTGATCTGATATGCCCGGGGCAAGGCTTGCTTATGGGATGCACGGGCAATGAGGCAGGACTGAGTCCTCCCAGGAATCCCACCACACAACCAGAACACAGTGCACAGCCCCCCCCCCTTGCTCCTTTGCTGTGTTCAGCTGAGTTCCCAGTGGCCAACAAGGCACAGGGAGCCCCACAGCCCCAGCCTTGGACCGCACAGGTCCAGCGCCCCACAGTCATGAGTGACCTGACCTCTCTGGGCACCTAAGAGGAGGATTATCACAGAACCTGCTTCCCAGGACTGTGGCAATGGCTCACTGGCTTAAACAGGTATGGTCATTACCATCATCATTACCATAGCGGTTATTATTGACTCTATAGCAGGAACTGTGCAAGGCAGATGAGGGGAGAGGGTGACAGAGGCCAATAAATCACGCCTAGTCTGCTTAGGGGGAAGAGTCTGGGGGGTCAGGCCAAGGGACATACTTTGTGTGTCACCCACAAACCCTGAGAATACCCTAAACCAGGTAATTTAGGATCCCAGGGTTCTGAAGACTGTAGGAGAAGCTTTGGATGGTTGAGCTGAGCTGGCAGGATGTGGGACCCAGCACCCCAGCTAGGCCTGCACCAGGCCCTCAGCTCTCCCTACATGCCACGCACAGCCTCATCACCCAGGGCCCAGGGTGCAGGGGCCACCCAGAGGGCAGGCAGAAGGGCAGGGTATGCTGTGAGGAACCAGAGTCCGGTTGTCATTGAAGGGCTTGGCCTGGAAGAACGATACCTCCCTTCCTAGTAGACACGACACACAGACTGAAAAGTAAGCAATCAGGGAGCCCAGCTCATGGCCTCCTGCTCCAGATTCCATCCTGAGGTCCCGCAAATTCAAGGAGCTTCCAACACAAAAGCTCCAGTTATAGCAAAAGCCATAGCCTGATGCCATCCACAAGGCTGGCCCATATTCCTGGGGAAGAAAGACATCCTGCCGGATTTCATCCCTTAGTCACCCCCAGTCACACAAGGGTCAGACCTTGGTGACAACCTAGAACTCCAGAAGCCAGGTCCTAAAAAGCATGTTGAGTTCTGGCTCCAAAAATCAGGAGTGTCTCTAATCCATGACTCCAGTTCCTTGGACAAAGACCTGTACCAGGCCCTATCCTGGGCTCCAGATGGATGGCCCCTTCTCTCGGTCCAGGGCTAAGAGCAGGAATTCCATACCGCTGGCAGAGATTATGTGTGTGCTGGTAGGATCAGGGCCCATGTGGAAATGGGGGTCCAGGTGGCCTTCTGTCCATCTGACAGTACAGAACACCCCCTTGACTCCCCACAGCCGAGCCCTTTCCGCCAGCAGTACTCGGCTCCCACGCTCCCCTCCCCAGGAACACTTCCTGCCCACTGGCCTCCCGTGCGTGGGGCCTGTATGTGCTTTCTGCACCAAGAACTGCCACCCTCCTCCAAAGCACACTTCAAGAAGAAGGATAAACTACCGTCTCTCACTCCTACCACCTGGGCATCGCCAGTGCCTCACCAAGTGCCTAGCACACAGTGGTAGTTAATTAATACTTGTCCAGTAGAAAGGGAGTTCTCTAAGACAAACAACATTTAGTGCTTCTCTACAGCCCTGTGGACCAGAGACAAACACCTTTTTTAAAGGACAGTGAATCACTTCAGACTAGCAATCTCCCACCTAACACATAATTAAGTGGAAATAAATAAATCTGGCGCTCAACATAATACAATTTTGGTGGCAGTGGTGGGACCTTCTCGGTGTGTGCTTGTGGATCTCACTGAAAATATTAGAAGGTCACACAGATGTTAGAGGACCATTTCTGGGTGGTAGGCTATGTTTTGCTTAGTTTTGCTTGACTCTATTTTCTAGCAGTGAACAGTTTGCTTTTATAATAAAATAGAATAAAACTCTGTGCGTATGTGCACGTGTGTGTGTGTGTGTGTGTGTGTGTGTGTGTGTGTAACTGGGGTTGATTACCCCAGGGGCATTCTACATTCCCCAGCCCTTTTTTATTTTTGTTTTGAAACAGGGTCTTGCTAGGTTGCTGAGAGTCTTGTTATGTTGCTGAGGCTGTCTTTGAATCTGCAATCCTCCTGTCTCAGCCTCCCAAGTACTGAGATTATAAACGTGTGCCACTGTGCCTGTCAAATAAAAACCTTTTAATTAGGAAAAAATCAAATCAACTGATTGATGATTAAGCCAATGGTGGTGAAAGTGTCCCCTTTCTGGGGCTGGGCCTCCCACTCTGTAACTTTTTGTGGCCAGAGCAGAGAGCTCCATGTCCCTTCTCAGCCTCCGCCCTGCAGATTCGGAGGATCAGAGGCTCAGGGCACAATGACTCTTGCCTCTTGTTCCCCTCTGGGTCTCCCCCTGCATGAGGAGGAAAGCAGCTTCCTGTTGCTTTGACTGAGTTCCATCCTGCATCAAGAGGGATTTGCAAGTCTAGGTTCTATCAGTGTGGGGCAGGGTCAAGCCACCTCTCCAACCCTGGTTGCCCCTCTATAACACGAGGATATAATTGTGCCTGGTGTGCACTGGGAGAGCCTGCCATGCACCTGCCAGGTTCTCGGCTTTGCATGTGCCTGCAAAGGTGCTTTGAAAAGGCGTGGGTCCCATCCGCTCTTGCACCGGCATTGTGCCATATGTGTGGGGGGGGGGGCGGGGGGTTGAAGGCTCATGTCTCAGAGGGTAGGGGAATGTGTAGAAATGACTCCTAGCCACAAAGCCAGGCACCTGGGGAGATGAAGGCAAGGTTCTAAAGGAGGAAGATGAGCCCTCGTAATCCATTCAGCCATCTTAGGAGCCACTGCGCTGCTCCTGGCTGAGTCTGGTTGGGACCCTGGCACCAGAGAAGGCAGCAGCTTCATTTGCTCACCAGGCCAGGAGCAGTGCCCAGATCTACACCCTCCTCAATGAGATTGAAGATGGCAGGCTCTGTGGCTGGAGGAGCTGGGTCACAGGAGACTTCACAACAACACAGACAAGAGCACCGGCTGGCTCACAGGACCCTGTGTCCCCATCCATTTGGAGGGCCCAGTGAGGGGTCCTCCCCTCCACGCCTCAAGTCTTCAAGTGCATTGTGAGGCTGGGTCCTCTTGCTGCCCCGGCCCATCCCACTGGCTTCCAAAGAGATGGCAGAAAGTGATCCAAAGATCCAATATTTGTATTTTGAATGCTAATTTGACATAGAGGAGTGGGCATGGGGGAGTGTTTATAATCAGCACTCCAATAAGCCCACAAATGACGCCAGTATTTTATAAGCTTGTTAGAAACAAATCACCCCCTCAGCTGATATTTACTTACTGATGAATCATAAAAGGGCTCAATACACAAAGAGTAAATCCAAAAAGAATGTCTTTCTTTGGTCCCATCTTCGGTGACAGTGCCGGCAGCGCCGGGAGCCTGGCCTTGCCCAGCCTAAGCGGCTCCCCCAGCCCATTCCCCATCTCCAGCAGCCTCCCCCGGGTGGCGAATCACTGCTCCAGCCCCGGCGCGGCGCCCACCCCACCCCGCCCCCACCCATCCACAGGCCTAATCTGAGGCTCAATCCGGCGCTCCAGAGGCAGCTCCGTCCTTCTGCCGCCCCCGGAGTCCTCTGCGGGAGCAGATCCAATCCTGCTAATTTGCATAATGATGAAGCCCTCCAGTGCAGGCTGGGTCTTAGGAGGGTTGGGAAGAAATATGCCCTGTCCTTTGGAGAGGCGCACAGAAGGCGCGGTGCAGCCCGGGAGGAATGGGGCTCCCGGCAGGTGGGCGGGGGCAGCCAGGAACCGGCAGCCCGCCCGCCAAGGACAGCTCAGCTCTGTAGCCCGCTGAGCCTCCGTCCAGCTGGCCCAGCTGAGGAAGGACTGCCCGGGGCTGAGAACCAGCAGGAAGTAAGGTACAGAGTGCCAGCTCTAGACGCAGGCCGGAAGGGCCCAGGTCACAGTGACCGCCACTCACCAGCTGGCTGACCTTGAGCAAGTCAATGGCCTCTCTGAGTCTCAGTCTTCTGATCCATAAAAATAGAGGGCTGCATACCCCACTCAGCAGCCCACAAAGCCCCGATGAGAATGGGCTAACGGAATGCAACAACTGGGAGCCACTATGATATTACTATCATTATTAGTCTTAATCTTGCATTATTAGGTCTGCCCACCCACCCACCCATTTGTTTATTTAACAAGCACCAGGTATAGTGGTTGGCAGTTCAGGAAACAGAACCATCAGACACGTGACCTATGTTTAAGTCCCCTCCAGTGACTGAAGGACTCCGTAGATCTGTAGAATTCAGATGGCGAGGTTGATGCCTCCTTTTGAGCCAGTGGGAGGCAGAGAATGTAAAGACAGGGGTGCTGAGAGCTAGCTGAGGCCTTCAGGTTCTGCTTCTTTTTTTTTTTTTTTTTTCTTTGTGGTGTTGGGGATTGAACCAGGGGCATTCTACCTCTGAGTCACACCCCTAGCCCTGTTTTTATTTGGAAACAGGGTCTTGCTAAGTTGCTGACAACCTCACTAAGTTTTTGAGGCTGGCTTCAAACCTGTGATCCTCCTGTCTTAGCCTCCCAAGTACTGGGATCATAGGCGTGCGCCACCATGGCCCTCTTGATTGGCTTCTGAGAGCCCAGCAGGCTGCACATGTGGGATGTGAGAATTTGCCTAGATGTACGATAAACTTCAATAGTTTTTAAAAAATGCTCTCATCTCAGAAGAGAGTGAAGCCAGCAAGTAGATGCACAAGCCTGCCACCAGACAGGAAGGGGATCAGCTCCTTAAGGGGGCTGGAGAAAAGATTTGGGATGGGGGCCAAGGCAACTCCATGTGGGAAGAAAGTTCCTCTGTGAGAAATAAATTCTACTTTAGTACATGTCTGGTGCATAGTAGGTGCTCAGTGGATACCTACTGAATTTGTGAGTGAGTGAGTGAGTGAGTGACTTCCTGGGGCAGGTGGCCTTGCAAGAAGGTGACCTTGAGATACAGTGAGGAGTGCATTCCCAGGGAGGGTGCTCTCCAGGGGCAAAGGCTGTAAAGGTCCACTCTAGCGGACAGATGCCTTGGGCCAGGTGCAGATGTGCAGCCATGTGTGTGTATGGGGGGAGGGGGAGTTTGGCCTTGCCAGGCACACAGTCCTCCCGCCACTCTACAGATGTTCGCTGAGAGCCCAAATGCAAGGGCAAAAGTGTGAGGCCAACACTGGTGTGGGCAACACTCAGGGGTAGGACACAGCGCTGGGGTTCAAGCTCTCCCCTCATCCAAGTAAGTGCTACTTTAAAAAAATATTTTTATTTTTAATTTTTTTTTATCATAGTGGGGATTGAACCCAGGAGCATTCTAGCTCCAAGCTATACTCCCAGCCCTTTTTCATTTTTATTTTGAAACAGGATCTCATTAAGTTGCTGAGGCAGGCCTCAAATGTGCGATCCTCCTGTCTTAGGTTCCCCAAACTGGGATTACAGTGTGCTACCCATACCAGGTTAGTGCTACTTAAAAAAAAAAAAAAAATTAGTATTAGTTGGGCATGGTGGCACCCAGCTAACACTAACTATCTCAGCACTTGGGAGACTGAGACAGGAGGATACCATATTCGTGGCCAGCCTCAGCAACTTAGCGAGGCCCTTTGCAACTTACTGAGATCCTGTTTCAAAATAAACAATAAAGTAGGGCTGGGCTATAGCCCAGAGGTTGAATCCCCCGTACCCCCCCCCACACACACACACACAACTCAGTGTGAACCATGTATCAGGCCTGAAGCTAAGCCAGCTTTCCACAGCAGCACTGAGGCTGGGGCGGTTATCATCCCCATTGTACAAATAGAGAAGTTGACATGGCAAAAAGGGAAGTACCTCGCCCAAGCTCACAGAGTTCGCCCACATGGCTGACCTAGGATGGAAACACAATTCCTCACCTCTGCACTGCCTCACATACTGGTTGAGGAGCCCAAGATGTCCTGTTCCCTGGGTCACTTTTACCCCTATGTCTCCTTTTGCAATTCTGTAAACTGGTACGAGGCACCATTCTTAGTCCCACTTCACAGACAGGAAGGAGTACTAAACTTCTAAGCACCAGGTTACAAAAGGTAACAAGAGACAGTGTAAGCGGTGCCTGGGGAGCAACTTATGAGCATTCTTCCCCTGTTCCAGGCTGTTGGGCAGGACAGTGGAGACTAGAAGAGGAGCCAGGTGGAGCTTAACCAGGGCAGACCCAGCAGATGGACCCTGACCTCACATGCCCTCTGTCTACCCTGCTCGGAGCCTTCAAACTATGTGGGCACCATGCCTGGCCTGCCAGCCATGTGCCAGTCAGGGTGACCACCCATTCCACCTGCTTAGTGCCCTGGGTCTAAGTGAGAAAAGCAACCACAGCCCGGCACAATAGCTCATGCTAAAATGATTCCCCAGAGTTGCTTTAAATGGTGATTTTGCAGTTTGGGGTGCAAAATTATTTTTCATGCCTTGTGGAAGTGGGTAGAATGGATTTGCCTGTGCTGAGCTAAAGTCCTGTATTCCAAACTAAGCTGTGCATGCCAGCCATGACCGGGTTCCTGAGTTAGGAAGGAGAGGCTCTCCTGATCTATCTCCGTGCTGATCGAGACCAGGCATTGTGCCAACCATGTCACACCTGGAATGAACTCACAAAATCTCTATGAGGATGTCACAGTTTTGTCCTCACTTTATACTACATGGCAGAGCCCAAGCCCTCCAACCACTGAGCTGTTCTCTTAACCCCAACGCTGCACTAACTTCCTTACTATTATTAATAATTACCACTGGTAGAAGAACGATAAAGGCAATTAAATTCAATACTTAATTTCTGTTATATGCAAAGCCCAGGGCCGGGTGTTAGAAACAGCATGAACAAGAACTAACTTCGGTCTGCCAAAAGTTTCAAATGATTACACCCACAAATGGGAGATGAGTTTTCACCACGAATTTTTAATGTTCAAACCCTTTGCTCAATACTGCACATATGATAAGCTCACAATAAAAGTCTTCTGCACAAACAAACAAACAGGTTCTGCCTAAACAAATAGGCCCAAATGCGTATTTTAAGAACACATTTTTTTCCCTTCCAGCTATTCTCTAGCCCATTTTAATCCCCTACATCCACTTAAGTGATGACGTCCTCTACTTTCAAAGAGTAACTCTTCCATTAAGAAACTATCCGTGAGCCGGGCGTGGTGGCGCACGCTTGTAATCCCAGCATTCGGGAGGCTGAGACCGGAGGATCCGGGTTCGCGGCCAGCCTCAGCTACCTAGTGAGGCACTCCGCAACTTAGTGAGACTCGGTTTCAAAATAAAGAATAAAAAAAAAAAAAAATAGGGCTGGGGGTATAGCTCGGAGGTAGAATGCCCCTGAGTTCAATC
>PVLC010021245.1:0-28208 GCA_004027655.1 Graphiurus murinus
CCACCACGCCAGGCTTACAAGTAACAATTTTATATGATATTTATTATAAACTAAATATAAACTAAAACCCATGTGAATAGTATCTTCTACAAATGAAGAAAATTGCCGGGTGTGGTGGCACACGCTTATAATCACAGTACTTGGGAGGCTGAGACTGGAGGATCGCAGGTTCACAGCCAGTCTCAGCTACTTAGCGAGGCCCTGTTTCAAAATAAAGAATAAAAAATAGGGCTGGGGAGCCGGGCGTGGTGGCGCACGCTTGTAATCCCAGCATTTGGGAGGCTGAGACTGGAGGATCCGGGTTCGTGGCCAGCCTCAGCTACCTAGTGAGGCACTCCGCAACTTAGTGAGACTCGGTTTCAAAATAAAGAATAAAAAATAGGGCTGGGGGTATAGCTCGGAGGTAGAATGCCTCTGAGTTCAATCCCCAGTACCGCAAAAAAAAAAAAAAAAAAAAATAGGGCTGGAGGTGTTAACTCGTAGGTAACACACACACAAAAAAAAGAAAGAAAACTTACTTTTCATGGTGTTCAAATGTGGCTGAAAACAAATGTTTAAAGCTCTTTATAAACTTACAAAATGAATTATTTTCCTTCAATTAATGACCACATAACCTTTTCTTGCCAAATACTATCAAGTGCCTGTTATATATCCTACTTTAATATCAATTACTAAAGTTACAAGAGAGATGAGGTCTTTGGTTTATGGAGCTTACCAAAGATGAAAGGATATAAGAATTTAAACATGACCAAAGTACTTTAAAAAGATATGGGAATAATAAGCACATAACTCAGGAAAGTGGTTATAACTAGGAGGGGAGGAATAGTGAGGGACATAAACTTCAAAGGCATGTCTTCCTGGGTGTAGTGGCGCACACCTGTAATCCTAGTACTTGGGAGGCTGAGACAGGATTGCAGATTCAAGGCCAGCCTCGACAACTTAGCGAAGCCCTCAGCAACTTAGTGAGACCCTGGTTCAAAATAAAATAGGTTTAGGATACAGCTCAGAGGTACAGAGCCCCCAGGTTCATTCTCCAGTTACCCTCCCAGACACAAACATACAAAAAGGCAGGTCTTAAGCTACCTACATAATCTGGGTTTTAGAGGTCATGGATGTTTGTTCTTTCTGGATTTTTTTCAATCAGTGCTTCACAAAACAAGTAAATTTCTAAAATATTATTTGAGTGACTGTTTTCTCAATTCTCTCATAGGGGTATTTAGTTCCCTCCTAGACGTGTAAGAGATAAGTTATTATGCACAAAAGAAATGTCATGATTATTAAGGCTTTAACTCTCTTGGGATATTGGTTGGCATCTTATAACCATTATTTTGTGTGTGTGTGGTACTGGGGACGGAACCCAGGGGCATTCTACTTCTGAGCTATACCCCCAGCCCTATTTTATTCTTTTATTTTCAAACAAGGTCTCACATTAAGGTTCAGAGGGCATCACTAATTAGCTGAGACTGGCCTTGAACTTGCAATCCTACTGTCTCAGCCTCTCAAGTACTGGGGTTACAAGTGTGCACCACCATGCCCAGCTAGCCCTATTTTATTTTTCATTTTGAAACAAGTTCTCAGTTGCAGAGGGCCTCACAAAGTTGCTGAGACCTGTGATCCTCCTGTCCCAGCCTCTTAAATACTGGGATTACAAATATGAATTCACCTCCACACCCGGCTGGCATAGAAGTTTTAAGCACAGCACAAAGAACTTTTTTCCTAATCTATTTTCAGAGAGCTCTGACATAATGTCCTCTGATATTTTATTGTATATATTTATTGCTGCTATTGTAAAATATCACCCCTGATATTTTACTGTATTTTTTTTATAAACAAGGACCACAATTAACCATCAAAATCAGAAAATAAACTCTGATACAGTACTACATCTAATCCCAAATCACAGTCATATTTTGTTAGCTGTTCCAAACTTGTCCTTCAAAGCAACAGAATCAAGTCCAGAATCACAGGTTGCATTTAACTATATTTCTTTTTTTTCTTTTTTGCAGTACTAGGGATTGAACTCAGGGGCATTCTACCTCTGAGCTACACCCCCAGCCCTATTTTTTATTCTTTATTTTGAAACAGGGTCTAAGTTGTGGAGTACCTCACTAAGTAGCTGAGGCTGGCTGTGAACCCAGATCCTCTGGTCTCAGCCTCCCAAATGCTGGGATTACAAGCGTGCGCCACCAGGCCCGGCTTTAACTATATTTCTTTAGTTTCCTTCATTCTGAAATAGTTCTTCAGTCTTTCTTTGATTTTCATGATCTTGACACTTTTGAAGATTAGGAGGGGCCAGTTATTTTGTGGAATATGCCTTGATTTCAATTTTTGGTTGGTTCTTTTTTTTTTTTTTTTTTTGCAGTACTGGGGATTGAACTCAGGGGCATTCTACCTCCAAGCTATACCCCCTAGCCCTATTTTTTATTCTTTATTTTGAAAGAGGGTCTCACTAAGTTTCGGAGTGTCTCACTAGGTAGCTGAGGCTGGCTGTGAACCCAGATCCTCCGGTCTCAGCCTCCCAAATGCTGGGATTACAAGCGTGCACCACCACGCCCGGCTGTTGATTTCAGTTTTTCTGATGATTAAACTCAGGTTATGTTTCCTTAGCAGGACTATGACAGAGATAATGCTGCATTCATCTTACTGTATCAGGTACATGATTTTCTCTTGTTCCATTACTCAGATGAGGTTAACTTTAATCACTTGACTATGGTGGTATCTGCCAGGCATCTCTATTAACCAATTTACTTTCTTTTTGTTTGTTTGTTTGGTGCTAGGGTTGAACTCAGAGATGTTCTGCCTCCAAGCTACACCCCGGGCCCTATTTTATTCTTTATTTTGAAACATGGTCTCACTAAGTTTCGGAGAGCCTCATTAAGTTGCTGAGGCTGGCTATGAACCTGTGATCCTCCTGTCTCAGCCTCCCAAGTACTGGGATTACAAGTGTGCACCACCACGCCTAGCTTCAAGACCTCTTTTTTATTTTTTTGCAGTACTGGGGATGGAACCTGGGGGCACTCTACCTCCAAGCTACACCCCCAGCCCTAGTTTTTTTTATTTTTTATTTTGAAACCGAGTCTCACTAAGTTGCGGAGTGCCTCACTTAGGTAGCTGAGGCTGGCCGCGAACCCGGATCCTCCGGTCTCAGCCTCCCAAATGCTGGGATTACAAGTATGCGCCACCACGCCCGGCTAAGGCCTCTTCTGATATGTTCTTCTGATTATGTTCCCATCACCCTCAGAGTACTTACTTCTTGGCACCATTAGGTTTCAGGCTCAGGCTATATTTTCCCTGCCCTGGTCCAGGAAATAACCTAAGAAAGACTGTATAACAACAAACTGGATAACTTAAAGAAATTATTAATTTCCTAGAAGCACACAACCTACCAAGATTGAAAATGAAGGAATGGAAAACTCAAAGAGACTTATAACTAATAAGGAGACTAAGTCAGTAATCAAAAATCTCTCAACAAGCCGGGCGTGGTGGCGCATGCTTGTAATCCCAGCATTTGGGAGGCTGAGACCGGAGGATCCGGGTTCGAGGCCAGCCTCAGCTACCAAGTGAGGCACTCCGCAACTTAGTGAGACTCGGTTTCAAAAATAAAGAATAAAAAATAGGGCTGGGGGTATAGCTCGGAGGTAGAATGCCCCTGGGTTCAATCCCCAGTACCGCAAAAAAAAAAAAAAACAAACAAAAAAAATCTCTCAACAAAGAAAAGTTCAGGACCTGGTAGCTCTATGGATGAATTCTACCAAACATTTAAGTAAGAACTAACACCAACCCTTTTCTAGCCTCCCACAAAATGGAAGAGGAAAATTCATTTCCTAACTCATTCTATGAGGTTAGCATTGCCCTAAGACCAATGATACTACAATAAAAGAAAACTATAGATTTATATCCATTATGAGCATTGATGCAAAAATTCTCAATAGGGCCAGGGATATAGCTCAGTGGTAAGAATACCTAACTAGAATGTAAGCCCTGGATTTAATCCTCAGTACTGCAACAAAACAAAACAAGTCCCTCAAAATGGATCAAAGAGCTAAATCTAAGAGCTAAAGCTTCAGACATTGATTTTGGTATTGATTTCTTAGATATGACATCAAAAGTATAGACAACAAAATAAAAACATAAGACAAATTGAATTTCATGAGAATTCAAACCTTTGTGCATCAAAGGTGCTATCAACAGAGTGATCAGGCAACATAGAGAGAAAATATTTGCAAATTATATATCTAACAAGAGATCAATATCCAGAACATTTAGAGAAATCCTAAAACTCAACCAAAAAAGAAACCCAATTCAAACATAGGCAAGCAATATGAATACAAATTTTTCCAAAGAAGATATACAAATAGCCATAAAAAAAAAAAAAACTCAACTCATTAATATTAGGGCAATGCAAATAAAAAACCACAATGATATGCCAGTTTTTATCCATTAGGAAAAATAAAAATAAGGCAGGCATGGTAGCACATGCTTGTAATACCAGTACTTGGGAGTCTGAGACAGGAGGATTGCAGGTTCAAGACTAGCATGCAGTAATGTGGCAAGATTCTATTTCAGGATAAAACTGCGGGTGTAGCTCAGAGGAAGAATGCCCCAAGATTGGGAGGCTGAGACTGGAGGATCCGGGTTCGCGGCCAGCCTCAGCTGCTTAGTGAGGTACTCCACAACTTAGTGAGACCCTGTTTCAAAATAAAGAATAAAAAAATAGGGCTCGGGCTGTAGCTTGGAGGTAGAATGCCCCCAGGTTCCATCCCCAGTACCAAAAAAAAAAAAAAAGAATGCCCCAAGAATTTAATTCTAAGTTCCACATTAATTAATTACCTAATTAGGTAATTAAAAAGAAAAAAGAAAAAGAAATCAAGTACAGTGGTACGTACTTGTAATCCCAGTACTTGTGAGTCTGAGAGAGGTTCATGGCAAGCAAGCAGTAACTTAGCAAGACCCTATTTCAGAATAAAAAATAAAAGGGCTAGGGTGGAGCATAGAAGTAGAATGCCCCTGGGTTCAACCCCCAGTACTCCACATACCACAACATGTACATATACATGAAAATAACAGACATGTATCAT
This sequence comes from Graphiurus murinus, assembly GCA_004027655.1. Classification (NCBI taxonomy): domain Eukaryota; kingdom Metazoa; phylum Chordata; class Mammalia; order Rodentia; family Gliridae; genus Graphiurus; species Graphiurus murinus. Next base: position 5,079 of record PVLC010021245.1, read on the forward strand.
TTAACAACTGGGGTAGGTTCTTGCACAGTCAGCCTCAGCAACTTAGTGAGACCCTGTTTCAAAATAATAAGAGTCAGGTGTGGTGGCACACACCTGTAATGCTAGTACTCAGGAGGCTTGAGGCAGGAGGATCACGGATTCGAAGCCTGCCTCTGCAGCTTAGCAAGGCTCTCAGCAACCTAGTGAGACCCTGTTTCCAAATAAGAAATAAAATTAGGCTGGGGATGTAGCTCCGAAGTAGAATTCCTCTGAGTTCAATCCCCAATATTGGGGTGGAGCTGAGGGTGCAGCTTGGAGGTAGAATGCTCCTGGGTTCAATCCCTAGTGCCCCCCTCCCCCAAAGGTAAGAAAATCCTGTCACATCCTACAATATGGATAGTCTTGAGGACATTACACTAAGAGAATTAAGCCAATTATAAAAAACAAATATATATGATTCTACTTAGTTTAAGTATCTACAGCAATCATATTCATAGAAACAAGAAAGTAGAATGGTGGTTACCAGGGGCTGGAAGGCAGGGGGGAAATGGGGAGCTGTTTAATATAGTTTCAGTTTGGTGATATCAAAAGTTCTGGAAGCCGGGCGTGGTGGCGCACGCTTGTAATCCCAGCATTCGGGAGGCTGAGACCGGAGGATCCGGGTTCGCGGCCAGGCTCAGCTACCTAGTGAGGCACTCCGCAACTTAGTGAGACTCGGTTTCAAAATAAAGAATAAAAAAATAGGGCTGGGGGTGTAGCTCGGAGGTAGAATGCCCCTGAGTTCAATCCCCAGTACCGCAAAAAAAAAAAAAAAAGTTCTGGAGGCTTTTGCACAACAATGGCAATATATTTAACACTTACTGAGCTGTATATTTAAAAATGGCTAAGACTAGCTGGGTATGATGGCACACACCTGTAATACTAATATTTGTCAGGCTGAGACAGGAGGATATCAGGTTTGAGACAAGCCTCAGCAATTTAGTGGGGCTCTCAACAACGAACAACCTAGCAAGACCCTATTTCAAAGCAAAAAAAAAAAATTATTTTCATGATGCTGACGATTAAATCCAGGGGCATTCTACCCGAGGTACACCCCAGTCTTACTTTTTTAATTGGAATCAGGGTCTCGTTAAGTTGATGTGAGCCTGAGTTCCTGAGGCTGGCTTTGAACCTATAATCCTCCTGTCTCAGCCTCCCAAGTTCTGGGATTATAGGTGTATACCACCATGGCCAGCCATAAAAAAGTATTAAAAAGGGTTGGGAGCCGGGCATGGTGGCGCACGCTTGTAATCCCAGCATTCGGGAGGCTGAGACCGGAGGATCCGGGTTCGCAGCCAGCCTCAGCTACCTAGTGAGGCACTCCGCAACTTAGTGAGACTCGGTTTCAAAATAAAGAATAAAAAATAGGGCTGGGGATATAGCTTGAAGGTAGAATGCCCGAGTTCAATCCCCAGTTCCGCCAAAAAAAAAAAGGGTTGGGGATGTAGCTCAGGGGTAAAATGCCCCCTGGGCTCAATAGCCAGTACCACCAAAAAAAGGGTAAGGCTACAAATGTAATGTTATGGGTTTTTAATTATAATTTTTAAAAATATTAATGCTTTTTTTTTTTTTTTTGCGGTACTGGGGATTGAACTCAGGGGCATTCTACCTCTGAGCTATACCCCCAGCCCTATTTTTTATTCTTTATTTTGAAACCAAGTCTCACTAAGTTGCGGAGTGCCTCACTAGGTAGCTGAGTCTGGCCGTGAACCCGGATCCTCAGGTCTCAGCCTCCCGAATGCTGGGATTACAAGCGTGCGCCACCACGCCCGGCTTATATATTAATGCTTTTTTAAAAAGTACTTCACCTACCTTGACAATTAACACTAAAGTTAGATCTCAGTACCATTTAAGCCATTCCTTCCAAAGGAAAACTCAGTCACCAAACACTTAAACATCAACCCTGGACCAAATCCTCCCAGTGTACTGCTGTGCTTCCAACTCACCTTCGCTTTGGTGCCCTAATGAAGAGCTCACAGAGGAGTCTTCCCTGCTCATCCTTATAGTCTCGGACAGTGTTATAGAGTTCATGGCACACAGCAATCTACAAATTTAAAGAAGACAAAAAACACCAAAAAAAGTGAACAGAAAAATTAATGTAGATATAGAGATTATAAACTATTTTTTTAATAAAAATATACCCATAAGCCGGGAGTGGTGGTGGGCGCTTGTAATCCCAGCATTTGGGAGGCTGAGACCAGAGGATCGGGGTTCATGGCCAGCCTCAGCTACCTAGTGAGGCACTCTGCAATTTAGTGAGACACTGTTTCAAAATAAAGAATAAAAAATAGGGCTGGGGTATAGCCTGGAGGTAGAATGTCCCTGAGTTCAATCCCCAGTACCACAAAAAAATATAAATAAATAAATAAATAAATAAAATAATCTAACTGATTAAGTTTCTGATAAATTTTATTTATGCTTCTGGTGATTTTTCTTTCTTTTTTTTTTTTTTTGAGGTACTGGGGATTGAACTCAGGGGCATTCTACCTCTGAGCTACACCCCCAACCCTATTTTTTATTCTTTATTTTGAAACAGGGTCTCACTAAGTTGCGGAGTGCCTCACTAGGTAGCTGAGCCTGGCCGCGAACCCGGATCCTCCGGTCTCAGCCTCCCGAATGCTGGGATTACAAGCGTGCGCCACCACGCCCGGCTTGATTTTTCTTTTTAAACAAAATCAGTTCACATTCCTCTTGCTTAAAATGACCAAATAAAAGGGCCTTTCACTACACAGAAAATAAAATCTAAACTAACATTGCCTACAAAGGCCTTACCTACTCTGGCTGGGTAGAGCTCACAAATCTCTCCCTCCTAACCTTTTCTTTTTTCTTTCTTTCTTTCTTTGTGGTACTGTGCATTGAACCAAAGGATTCACACATGCCAGACAAGTCCTCTACCACTGAAGTACATGCTCAGCCCTTTTTCAATTTTTATTTTGATACTGGGTCTAAGTTGCCTAGGCTGGCCTCACATTTGTGATTCTCCTAAGCTTTCCCAGAAACTGGGATTAGAAATGTGCACCACCATGCCCAGCCCTTCTGACCAGTTTTCTGTAATCATTACACACCAAACCCCTCCCTGACCCAGGCTCTTCTGCCGGCTGCTCATCACACAGAATCTTCCAGGAGGTTCATATCAAATAACCCAAACCATCCAAACTTTTCTTCTTAGAACTTATCACTAGCTTATTATTATTTGTTTACTTATTCTGCTTCTCCTACACTAGAATATAAGCTCCTACACTGGAAAATAAGTTTGCCTCACATACAGTATCCCAATCACCAGAACAGTCCTTATCACACACCAGAGTTATATTTACTTGTTGAGTGAACATATGACATACTGATGTTCTTTATTGTTCCACAATACTAAATTATAGTATTACCGTAAGACTTTTGGTTAAATCTATACTTCTCGCAAGAGAAAAGTTAAGCCTACCAAACCAGAGAAAAATATGTAGAGAGGCCTTGCCTCTCAACTACTTCACCATCAAAGGAAAGGTGGGGAAATTGTGGAAAAGCAGACAGAAACATAATCCAAGTTACTCACAGGATCTACAGTGGGAAGATTGGAAAGTCTCCTCCTTTTCCTGCTTGGGCCTGGTGCAGGCACAGAATGGTGCCCGTCATCAAAGTCCCCACTGACACTGCTGGAAGGGGAGGTAGCTCTTCTTCTCTTGGAACCCATGGAATCCAACTTCTTCTATAAGAAATAATTTGCCATGTTCTTATACTTAAAATTTTGACTCTGCCAAGCCCTCAACTGGCAGCCTGCCACCATACTTCTGGTTCACTTAGGAATATATTTTAACTATTGCAAAGGAGTTTAGCAAGCTGTAAGTTTTATTATTATTATTATTATTTTATTTAAGTCCTAGACTCATTGTTTTAGCCTTTTCACTTATCAGAATGCTACAGTTTCAACTCTGACAGGACAAATTCAACAGAAGTATACTCATTTGTATAACACCAATTTTGAAAGATTCAACCACTTCTGGCCCCAAATTTACCCTCAACTAGAGTTCCTCCATTCTCGTGTAATGACAACAATGTGCTGGAGGCATTGATCCCTGAACCCCTGAGGCAGCTAGATAGGCCTGAGGAAAAAAAGGTCCAAGGAAGTCACTATTGGGGTGAAGAGCCTCATAAGCTTTATTATGTGCTTTACAACTACGATCCTTTTCCATGTGGCCATGATGTGGAAAAAGACTAAGAAGCAGTATCTAAGGTAAATGAATAGTACAAAAAAAGTACAAGAACAAAGGACAACCTAGCCTTTTTTTTTTGGTGGTACTAGGGATTGAACCCAGGTGCATTCTACTTCTGAGCTACACCCCAGACCTATTTTTTATTCTTTATTTTTGAAATAGGGTCTAAGTTGCAGAGGGTCTCACTAAGTAGCTAAGGCTAGCAATGAACCCGTAATCCTCCTGTCTCAGCCTCCCAAGTACTGGGATTACAAGCGTGCACCACCATGCCCGGTTTCTTTCTAGCATTTTAGATGTACCATAAAATTAACACCCTGAAAATAAATTTTCCCCACTCATTACAGCAGGATCCACAAGATATACACTGCAAAACACTTGATGAGACTTGCCATACCTAGGCAGAAGTAGCAAAATTGTACTTTGAAACTCTTCTGTTAATCCAGACTAACCTCTTTTTCACTTATATGACATACTCTATAACCACAAAGTTTGAAATCATGGCTTTAATCTCACTAGATGATCTGAAGAGCACCTCAGACATGAGCTTTTATGCCGAGTGGAGGTTCAAAAATACATATTTGCTCTGTTTTAGACTGATTGCTAAGAAACTAATCTTAATACAACTTTACAAATATATGCATGTAACTATAACACAAGAGATGCAACCACTGAAATGATCTGCTATAAATATGGAGAAAAGGTATGCACCCAAGAACTGCCTATAGTACTTATACAATTTAGCAACAGTATCAAACAGTATATTGTGACTTCAAAAGTCTTTTTCTAAAGCTAAAAGAAAAAAATAGACCCTAGTTCCACTCATCAACATTCAATTTCAGAAAACGAAGACACCAGTAGCTGAATGAATAGGAAGAGTAGAGCGCTGGCTGCCAGTAGTATGGGGCAAAAAACTGGGAATCTCCAGGAAACAGAAAGCAGAAGCAAAACAAGAAATCCTGGTAAGCAACTAAGAGATGAGGAATATCCTATCTTCCTCCAAATGAAAGTCTACATGGTTTTTAAAACAGACCCTATTATGATCATGTTCCTTGAGGCTTGTGTTTGTTATACAGTATATTAGTTTAAAACTGGCAAAACATGGCTAAACGCTTCCAAAAGCTTAGTCCAAGGACAATTTTTTGATTTTTGTTCATTTTATAAAAGGCTAATAAACTGGCCTCACTTCTACAAGAAATTAAGAACCAAGTGTTTGTAAACACAGTATGACAAGGACACAGGTGAATTTGATGAACACACAGGAGGGGACTCTTTAGGGACAAGATCACAAAAATTTAAGAAAGGGGGAAGGGAAAAGGCAAGGAATGACAGAAAAGGGAAAGGGTGTAGATGATCAGTAATTTACCAGCTTTACCAGAGCACAACCAGCGCCTCGAAAAGCCAGTCTCCTCATTATGTCTGAAGGCCAACTGAAGCCAGTGAGAGAAGGCAGAGCTTTAGAAGTGCTGATTCAGTGTTAGTATATTCAAAACTGAAAGAGAAGAACAAGGCAGAGAAAGGGGATATAGAAAAGAAGGGTCAGAAGGAGTAAAAAATGAGCATGAATAGAAAACATTCAAATACAACTGCTAAAGAAAGATAAAACTGGAGAAAACAGGCATATCAGTTCTCCTGCACCTATCAAATTGCTGCAAAGGCTCAGGCACCAACAGTACCTGACATTTCTTCCATTTTAAAACCAAATGCTTTCATATGTTTAAATATGTCTCACAGAGGTTCCCCTTTACTCACATGGAAGGACTGTCAATTCCAGGAATGAGGCATGCCTGCCCAAATGCCCCCTAGTCAATAAGAGCAGAGTTCAATCACAGAGCTGGAATGGAGAGTGAACACATGTGGGAGGCTAACATGTGACACCAAGTGTTGGCAAGCTGGAACAAACCAAGAATGGCTCATGTGAGCAGAGTCTAGAAAACTCACCCCCACCACCACCAAAAAAAAAAATTCAGAGAAAGACATTTCTTTCCAAAAGTCCTATTTGCACTGGAAAAACATAACATGTAAGTTTACCAAGGTTTTTAAAAAGTCTTCAACTATTTTGGTAGTTCACAATTACTTTTATAAGTAATCCCCTGAAAATCAAAAGACAAAAAAAGGTAAATCACCAGTCTATGTAGTTTAGATACAATATCCCAAAATCCTTGAATCATTAATTTACATTGATAAGACAAGATACAATATAAAGATAATTTTCAATTCTTTTAATCCAAAAGACACATTTTTACTTGTAATTTGGAAGTTTGGCAACAAAGGCAATGTTCTGAGGTAGGAGAAGCAACAGGACCTACATTTAAAAGAGGAGTCCCAGATCTTGCACCTCTAATTACCTGTTTGATGTTGCCTGAGTCACAACTTCTCAAATGTTTTTTCATCTCTAATATGAAAACAGTAAAGTATGTATATATGTATCCACTGGATTGTTGAAACAGTGAAAAGAGATTATATACATAAAATCACCTTGAAATGTCAAAGCACAACTCAAGGCCTACACAGTTCCTGGGCACAAAAACAGTATCATCTTTATTTTTGTAGCCCTATTCAACAAAATAGCACTGGGTATAAGTTGGATGCCCAATTTATCTTTTTAATAAAGATACTAAAAGTAAACTTAAGTAAGACCTTTAAAATAAGTTTACTTGCATAGTTAGAAAAAGGTCTGAGCTGGGCGTGGTGGCGCACGCTTGTAATCCCAGCATTCGGGAGGCTGAGACCAGAGGATCCGGGTTCGGGGCCAGCCTCAGCTACCTAGTGAGGCACTCAAAACTTACTGAGACTCGGTTTCAAAATAAAGAATAAAAAAATAGGGCTGGGGGTGTAGCTCGGAGGTAGAATGCCCCTGAGTTCAATCCCCAGTACCGCAAAAAAAAAAAAAAAAAAAAAAAAAAAAAAAAAGGTCTGTAAGCATCCCTTTAGCATTTTTTTTTTTTTTTTTTTTTTTATAGAGGAAAAAAAAAAAAAAATCAATCCTGGAGTTCACTTCCAGGTTTTAAGATGTTACAAGTCCAAAAGCCTGACAACCAGTGCAGCAACAGCAAGCAGTAAAGACAATGTGCAATTGGGAAAATATTTATTCAGTATAGCCAAACTGCATATTTTCACAGTTTATAAACTTTTTAGTATTATTCTGTGTTTCTAGTGATACTTAATATACACTCAATGAAATTTTGGAAAACAGAAAACTCAAAAGCAAATAACCCATTTATGATCTTATTTCTCAGAGAAAAACCAGCCTTAGTTACCTATTTTTTCAACCAAAGTGTTAACAAACTAAATTACTCTGCAGCCCGTGTTTTAACTTAGATTTTTCCAAGTCAATATTCTTCCTCATGATGTTTGGTGGCTTGTTAGTTTATTATATGGATATACTATGAGTTACTTATCTTGGGGACTTTAAGTGTGATTTATTTTTTAACTCCTAAAGCCAAAGAAAGTGGTCAAGGTCCTTCCATTCACTCACAAACGTATTTGTTACTGTTTTAATCTGAAACACCTCTTAAAAAGATACTTTCCAATTTTCAATTTTGGATCTTAAAATCCAAAATATGGTCAATATATTAACAATTACTAAAGCAAAAATTATACTCTTTGTATTGAGTCCAATGTGCTTTCGAAAAAGACTACTACTAAATGAAAAACAACAACAAAAAACCCACCTAAAATCATTTTTGAGGAGTCCGAGTAAAAATGTTTTACTCCAACATATGCTTCTATAGTCATTGTAAGAATTTCTACATCAGCTCTATTATCTATTTGTCATTTGTCTTTCAGGATTTCGTCCATATTTTTGCCACTTTCTTTTCCTTTAAATCAAAATAAGTTTCTTAGAATAATAAAACTATTCTTCCCTTTCAGTAAGTAAATAACTATGAAAAAGTATTTTAACATCAGGAAATAGTTTATAAAACCGCGATTATTTGTGGTGTTGCAGGTGAGAAGCTGAAATATCTGGCCTCTACCACTGATAGAAAATACTGTTTGAACAATCATACGGAAATCTAAAAAAAAAGTCATTAGGAGTTTGTGTCGAACCATCAAGAAACAAAAGGAGGCCCTGAGAGGCGGAGGAAACGAAGGTCTTTTCTGATCTGTCACCGGTACCGGGGACTAAGGGAAACGTTGACAGCTGTGAAGCAGCCCCGCGACGCGCGGGAAAGAGGGGCGCGGGGAGTTTCCGGGCTGTGGCGCGCCTTTGTCCGGGTTGGCAGGTGCGGCCAAGCAGCTGGGCCCGTCCCGAGGCCCGCCGTCGCCGCGCCCCGCCCCGCCCCGCGCCCGGCCGGACCAGCGCGTCCCCACCGCCGGGGCGGGGCCTCAGCCTCGGCTCCCGCCCGCCCGCCCGCCCGCCCGCCCGGGCCCACACAAAGGCCCGGCAGCTGGCCGGGGGGGTGGGGGGACGGCCTCGCCCGCCCCGAGCCTGGCCTTACCCAGCCGCTCCGCCGCCTGCAGCCCCGGCCGCGGTCGCCGACTGCCGCGCCCCGCCCTGTGGCCGCCACGGCTGCTTTAGTGCTCCTTCCGCCGCGGCCACTGCCGTCTCCGGCACCCGCCGCCTCGCCGCCCTCACCCCTCCCAGCGCTGCCGCAAAACCAGCCCGCGGCCGCCGAGGGAGTCTGACTGCGCGACACTGCGTGCGCGTGCACGGAGAGAGCGGCGGCGCACTTTCCGGCGGTAGCGTGACTACGTGACGCTCCTTCCTGGCCTCAGTTCGCACGTGGCCCCGGCGGAGGCACGCTGTTACCCCGACTTCCTTGGTCACTGCTATTTCTACAGCCAGCATGAAGCGGCCGAGTGAGTGGACGAAGGGTGGTCCCTGTCTTTGGATGGGTCAAATCCAGGCGCGCGCTTTGTGCCGCTTGTTCTTTCCAGAGATGGGTGGGGGGTAGGCCATCTCCCTATTCACGCGGAGAATGAGGATTAGAAGGCCTTAAAGTCGATCATTCTGATCGCAGTCCCACGGTGCAGAAGGAATATTTGGGCCGCGGGCGTTGAGAAGACAGGCGAGATTTACATAGGGGTACAGCGTGTGAGCCTGCGTTTTCCTTTGTGGCTAAGAGCCGACGGCTGCCTCTCAAACCCATTACTCCTCTCTGGCCTTAGGATTGATGATGCTTGACCCTTTTGGGTCTCAGGCTCCTGATTGTGGTCCCATTACTAATACCAGAAGAGTAAGCGTGGGGGACTGGCCCTATTCAGATCTGTTGGATTTAAAAGTGGCATGTATGAGCCGGGCGTGGTGGCGCACGCTTGTAATCCCAGCATTCGGGAGGCTGAGACCGGAGGATCCGGGTTCGCGGCCAGCCTCAGCTACCTAGTGAGGCACTCCGCAACTTAGTGAGACTCGGTTTCAAAATAAAGAATAAAAAATAGGGATGGGGGTATAGCTCGGAGGTAGAATGGCCCTGAGTTCAATCCCCAGTACCGCAAAAAAAAAAAAAAAAAAAAAAAAGTGGCATGTATGAGGCCGGGTGTGGTGGCACACGCTTGTTATCCCAGTACTTGGGAGGCTTAGACAGGATCCGGGTTCGCGGCCAGCCTCAGCTACTTAGTGAGGCTCTCCACAACTTAGTGAGACCCTGTTTCAAAATTAAAAATAAAAAATAGGACTGGGGGTGTAGCTCGGAGAGGGGCATATATGTATTATCAGTCAGCCCACATGATTATTCAGAGGCATTCTACCTCCAAGCTACACCCCCAGCCCTATTTTTTATTCTTTATTTTGAAACAGGGTCTCACTAAGTTGCGGAATGCCTCACTAGGTAGCTGAGGCTGGCCGCGAACCCGGATCCTCCGGTCTCAGCCTCCCGAATGCTGGGATTACAAGCCTACGCCACCACACCCGGCTCCACATGATTGTTAATATTAGTTATGATACCTAATGACTTAACGTGCAAAAAACAGGCATGATGACATTGTGTACTCATCAAAAACTAAATGTACGCCGGGCTGGTGGCGCACGCTTGTAATCCCAGCATTTGGGAGGCTGAGCCAGGAGGATCGCAGGTTCCCGGCCAGCCTCAGCTACCTAGTGAGGTCCTCTGCAACTTAGTGAGACCCTGTTTCAAAATAAAGAAAAATAGGGCTAGGGGTATAGCTCGGAGGTAGAATGCCCCTGAGTTCAATCCCTAGTACTGCAAAAAAAAAAAAAAAAACTAAATGTGCTGGTAATTTGTGTTTCGTCACTTTTTTATTTTATTTTTACAGAGTTAAGAAAAGCAAGTAAACGCATGACCTGCCATAAACGGTATAAAATCCAAAAAAAGGTAAGTTTTTCTTGGGAGACCTATACCAAATATACTGCCCCTCTCTCAACTGGAAAGTCTTGACTAATGATTCAGGGATTGCGTACACCATGAGCATAAGCTCTTAGCCATGTGAAATGCAGCTGTGGGAAAATATAGTAGTTTGTTAAAGTCTGTAAACTTTACTCAGCATGATACCAATCTCTGTAAAGAGCCTCCTTTCTGGCCAATATACACATACATGCATTCTCTATGACTTCAATTAAAGCTCTTTTTCTGGAACATTTTGCAAGCATAACTGAACTAGAGCCATTAGTTTCCCACTTCAATTCTGTTCAGGTAGATGTTTTGTAAAGTATTTTTTTTCTTTAATTATAATAGGTTCGTGAGCACCATCGAAAATTGAGGAAGGAGGCTAAAAAACGGGGTCATAAGAGGCCTAGGAAAGACCCAGGAGTTCCCAACAGTGCTCCCTTTAAGGAGGCTCTTCTTAGGGAAGCTGAGCTGAGGAAACAGCAGGTAAGTTATGTTAGCCAGAAGTTTGAATAAGTGGTATGGAGCTGGGTGTGGTGACACATGCCTGTAATCCCAGTACTTGGGAGGTTGGGAGAAGAGGATCATAGGTTCCAGCAACTCTGTGAGACTACATTTCAAAAATAAAATAAGGCCAGGGGCGTAGCTCAGAGGAAAAATGCCCCTGGGTTCAACTCCCAGTACCACACACATGAAAATAGTGGTGTGTGGGTACATGTGTTATTTTTAAAGTAAGGTAAACCTGGATGTGGTGGTGACATACACTTCTAATCTCCCAGTATTTGGGAGGCTGAGACAGAAGGATCACAGGTTCATGACCAGCTTCAGCTACTTACTGAGATCATTCACAACTTAGTGAGACCTTGTTTCCAAATAAATAATAAATAGGGCTGGGGATATAGCTCTGAGGTAGAATGCCCTTGGTTCAATCCCCAGTAAAGTAAGGTAATAACATCAGTCACTGGCTCATTCAGTTCTCATTTGGCTTGGACACAGCTTGAAGAACTAAAACAGCAACAGAAGCTTGATAGGCAGAAAGAACAAGAAAAGAAAAGAAAACTTGAAAGTAACTCTGATGATAAGTCATCTGATCTTGGACCTCTGGAGGTAGGATTACATCTCTTTAAAATTGACAGATAAGCTGGGCGTGGTGGTGCACACTTGTAATCCCAGCATTTGGGAGGCTGAGATCGGAGGATCTGGGTTTGCAGCCAGCCTCAGCTACCTAGTGAGGCACTCCACAACTTAGCGAGACCCTCTTTCAAAATAAAGAATAAAAAATAGGGCTGGGGGTATAGCTCGGAGGTAGAATGCGCCTCAGTTCAATCCCCAGTACCACAAAAAAAAAATAAAATTGACAGATAAGTTGTAATGCAGAAGTAAAAGTATATATACAGGCTAGTGGGTCTCTTGGGAGGAAGAAAACTTCACTCTTGTTTTGCCTACTTAAAAAATAACTACACGCCGGGCGTGGTGGCACATGCTTGTAATCCCAGTACTTGGGAGGCTGAGACAGGAGGATTGCAGGTTCGAAGCCAGCCTCAGCAACTTAGTGAGACCATCTGTAACTTAGTGAGACCCTGTTTCAGAATAAAATAGGGCTGGAGGTGTGGCTCAGAGGTAGAATGCCCCTGGGTTCCATCTCCAGTACCACCACCAAAAAAAAAAAAAAAAAATCAATATACTTAATCTAATCAGTTATGGAAAATGTGAAGACACGGGGTTGCAATTGTTATATATGTCTAATTCAGTGTCCCTTTCCGCTTATCTTTATATCCTCTAGGAATTTGGACAACACAAAACTAAGAAAGCAAAGTTGGGCAAACAGAATCCAAAGAAGTTACATTGTCAGGAACTAAAAAAGGTACCTTAGTTTAGGTCAATGTCTAAAAATGGTAATGATATTGAAAATATTAGAGTCATTCCTTAGCCAGATACCAGCCTTTAAAGGTAGAAATTCTGGAAACTAGCTAAAGGAAGCCAAAAGGGTGGTAATGCCTTTAGTGTAGTTAACTCCTAAGTATATGCTCACTTCCTCCTGTGGGCAGGCCTAACTGCCCCTCAACATCTCTTAGAAAGGCGAAAAGAGCCTATCATACTACAGAATTCAGCCAGGTGTGATAGTGCAGGCCTATAATCCCAGGACTTGGGAGGCTAAAACAGGAGAATCATGGGTTCAAGGCAAGTCTCAGAAACTTAACAAGACTGTTTCAAAATAAATAATTTTCTTAAAAAGGGCTGGGTGTATACCTCAGAGGTAGAATGCCCCTGGGTTAAATCCCCGGTACGAAACTACATAATTCGCTATGGGTGGATTATGTATTCAGTCAGGAGTATTTTCACTTTTGAAGTCTAGGTTGAGCAGAGGCTGCTTAGAAGGCTTAAGTGCTTTACTTTCCTGTGAGAAATGATGAGCATGTCAACATTCTTCATACAAAAGTGAAGACATGAGATCCAACTCTGAGCTCACCCTGCTGCCAAGTGGATGATGCCAATAGGCTCGTGTTGAGGGGTACCCAGAACAAGGAATGCCATATGATTATTTCTCTCTTAACAGGTGATTGAAGTCTCAGATGTTGTGCTAGAGGTGTTGGATGCCAGAGATCCTCTTGGTTCCAGGTGTCCCCAGGTAGAAGAGGCTGTTGTCCAGAGTGGACACAAAAAACTAGTGCTCGTATTAAATAAGTCAGGTTAGTAAAAGAGATGCTCTTTGTCTTGTGTGTGCTCTGATGAGGTATGAGGAAAACATCTGAACAGTCTGATTACCATTGAAGACTGGTAAGATCCAACTCTGACCTCAACAAAGCCAGAGCACATGTATTCTAGTAAAAAACTATGTGATGGGGAAGAGGTTATACAAGCAATTCAACTAGTTTTTCCTGATCTTTTACCATTTAGTACTTAACGCTTTGTTTTACTTAAGAGTGTAAGCCAGGCATGATGGTAGATAGCTGCAATCACAGTACATGGCAGTGTCAAACAGGAGGATCACAGGTTCGAGGCCAGCCCCAGCAACTTAGTAGGGCTTGATGCTTTTTCAGAATAAAAAAGGACTGAGGGTATAACTCAGGTAAAATACCCCTGTGTTCAATCACCAGTACAAAAACAAAGTATAAGCTTACTGTGCAGTATGTTTCATATAGGAAGTGATGACAATGTGCTAGATCCTCCCTGCTACCTGCATGATGTTGAATATTAGTTCTGGAGTGGGGTAAATTGGACTGTATGACAAATTATGTACTTATGTGGAATAATTATGTCTGGGTTTGAGCAGCAGGAAGAGGAAGACAAAGATTTGTACAGTAGAAAATAGGAACCAGATAGAAAATTGCTGTTAGGGTTAGAAAACAAGTGGATGTTAGCAAAGGGTAAACCCTAGAAACATAGCTATAGGGTTACAATGCAGAGGTTGACTTAATCCTAAAAGGGTGAGCAGCAATGCAAGAGGAACTAAAATATGGAAATGTAGATAATAAGCTTTTGTCAAGACAAATGCAGCATGGTAGGAAGCATACCCTTCCCCCATTTTCCAGTTAAATGCTTTTGGTAAAGGAACAGAAACAAGTGAGTGGAAGCTATGATTTACCACATTTCATAAATTTGTCTCAGAATGATCACATTCAAGCATGTGTCTGACTCCTAATCCCCATTAGATCTGGTACCAAGGGAGAATTTAGAAAGCTGGCTGAATTATTTGAAGAAAGAATTGCCAACTGTGGTGTTCAAAGCCTCAACAAGCCTGAAAGACAAAGGGAAGATAACAAAGGTACACTTTACTTTGATGCTGGCAAGTGTGGTTCTTTCAGATTTTGAATGGTTGAAGTATGATGAGTGTACAAAATGTTGATAAGAAAGTGATATATCAAGATCCAACTCTGATTTCATCCTGAGATTATCTGAAAGGCCATAGAGTCTAATAATATTAAATTTCTTGGGTTTTATCTGGTGACTTTTCAGAATAACTAATCCAATACATTTGGAATTTCAAAATATTAAGGTAAAGAAGAAAGCTATTCCATTCAAAAGTAAAGTCTGCTCTGGCAAAGAGTGCCTTTGCAAACTTCTTGGAGGTTTTCAGGAGACTTATGGCAAAGCTATTCAGGTTGGTGTAATTGGTAAGTTTCAGCTCATCACATTCTATCTCTTACATGTAAAGATAATGAATTCTCCCATGTTAACTGAGAACTGGCTTTCTCAAAAATTAGCCCTTGCCCACCTCACCACAGCATATAAACACAGTTTCAAGACCAGGTTCACATCTGTGTGGAGACTGAGCATTGCAGGAAACTAGCTTCTAAAAGTTCTTGGTAGCTGTGGAGGTAGTTTGATGGTAGGTAGACGGCTTGCCTTGCGTATGTAAGGTCCTAGGTTGGATCCCTAGCACTGCAACTAAATACATTTATATGTAGATACTCTTGGTTTATTTGCATTAATATCCTCTTCTGTCATTACTTCTGCAAGAACAGAAGAATAGTTAAGGTCTGTCTTAGTGTTGAAGTGAAGGTGCTCATATACAATTCTGATTTTGCTCCAAACATCGGGCACACGTAAGATTGAGTAGTGGAAATTTTATAATTAGCCAGCACATAATGTTGCTTATCTATGGGTTTCAATTTATCTTTAGGTTTCCCAAATGTGGGGAAAAGCAGCATCATCAATAGCTTAAAACAAGAAAGGATATGTAATGTTGGTGTATCGATGGGGCTTACAAGGTAAATTGAGCTGTTCTTTAATTGGAATTTTAATTATAGGTGAGTAAACAATTGTTTTAGTTTGGTTATCTTGGGAAGACAATTTTGTATTCTTTCTTTAGCTGTCAGTGAAAGAAAGGTGAAGCCAGTGTTTCGCTTGAGAAAGAATTGAAGTGGGGAAGCTGTCTACAACTTAAGTTTGAAACACATTGAAACAAGTAGATTGAGAGAAAGGAAAGGCTGCCATAGAGAAAGTGGTGTTTGAACCTGGCCATGGGAAATGAACAAAAGAGTGCCAGGTAGAAAAAAGAACATTTATGGAAGAGGAAACAGCCATGTGTTTAGGTAGACACACAAGCTACAGCATGTTCTATTTTTTCTTTAGAAGGGTTGGTATGCTGTTAAACTTGTAGATAAACATGAAGCAAATGATGATAAATTGGATCTGACTCACTATGCTGAGTTTGTTCAATCCAACCCTGAGCTTCACGTTCTGTCTCTTGTCCTCCAAATAAACCAATGCCCCATTAACTCCTTCTCTCTTCTTTCAGGAACATGCAGGTGGTTCCCTTGGACAAACAGATCACAATGATTGATAGTCCGTGCTTCATTGTATCACCACTTAACTCCTCCACTGCACTTGCTTTGCGGAGTCCAGCAAGTATTGAAGTGGTAAAACCAGTAGAGGCTGCCAGTGCCATCCTGTCCCAGGCTGATGTTAGACAGGTAAAAGAACTTGTGTGAGGGCCTTACCACCACTTTGCTCATTGGAAGGTTTTCAATTTTTTCCCCCATCTATGCTGTATCAGATGAATGATAGTTCCTGTTTTGCTTTGTTTAAGGTAGTATTACAATATACTGTCCCGGACTATAAGAATTCTCTAGAATTTTTTACCAAGCTTGCTCAAAGAAGAGGTCTGTACCAAAAAGGTGGAAGCCCAAATGTTGAAGGTGCTGCCAAACTGCTTTGGTCTGAATGGACAGGGTAAAGCTTGTTTTGCCCTTTTGGTGACCTCATAGAATAAAGTGTTTTAATAAACAATAAAAGAAGTGGTTTTGACTGATCTTTTTTTAATTCCAGTGCCTCATTAGGTTACTATTGTCGTCCCCCTACTTCCTGGACTCCTCCTCCATATCTTAATGAGAGTATTGTGGCAGACCTGAAAAGGAGCTTTAATCTGGATGAATTGGAAAAGAACAATGCATGTACTATACAAGGTGAGTGAGACTTGTGTTTTACTGCTGTTTCATCCACTGACAGGCAAAGATTCTATTTATATGGGCTCTGTTACTTTCCTAGCCATCAGGGGCCCTGGTTTAGCCAGTAGCATCCTTTTCCAGTCTTCGGGCCTGACAAATGGAATAATAGAGGAAAAGGACATACATGAAGAATTGCCAAGACAGAGAGAAAGGAAATTGGAAGAGGAAGATGAAGACATTGTCAGTGACCAAGAAAGAGTTGATTGTGAAAAATCTGGTGTAAGTGTGTTTTCTGTGAGTTAAATCTGAGTCTTTTAGCATTACAATGTATAATGAGTGGGGAGAGGCTAAAAGTTGATTATGCAAATCATCATAACGAACTGGAAGAAGCCTCATACAACTTAGGCATTTGAGGCTTATGATCTTTAGCCTTAATTTTACACATCTCATGTGTACCTTCAGAGAATTCCAGGTACATAACTGGACTAATGAGCAGACAAGGAGTACTAACCCTGCACCATTTCTTTGTCTCATAGGAAAAGGTCTCAGACATATCCCCTATAAAAGAGACAAGAGAAGTACCACCTGAGGAATCAACAGCAGCAAGTGAGTCTGGGGACAATGGATTGTGTGTGTGTGTGTGGTTCTAGGAATGAAATCGAGGGCATTCTACCACTAAGCTGCACCTCCAGCCCTATTTATTTATATAATTTTTAATTTTTTAATTTTATTTTGTTATTGGTACTAGGAATGGAACCCAGAGGCAGTCTACCTCCAAGCTACACCCTTAGCCTGATTTTATATCTTATTTGGAAACAGGGTCCCACTAGGTTGCCTGAGAGTCTCGCTGTTTCTGAGGCTGGGTTTGAACCTGCTATCCTCCTGTCTCAGCCTTCCAAGTACTGGGATTACAAGGGTGTGCCACCACGCCCAGTTTTTTATTTTGAAATAAGGTCTCATTCCAGGTGTGGTGGCACACAATGGTAATCCCAGTACTTGGGAGTCTGGGACAGGAGGATTGTAGGTTTGTGGCCAGCCTCAGCTAGTGAGGCCTTCCGCAACATGGTAAGACCATTTCAAAATAAATAAGGTCTCACTAGTTTGATGAGAGGCTGTCCTTGAACCTGCAATCCTCCCATCTCAACTTCCTAAGTAGTAAGATTGCAGGCATGTGCCACCGTGTTCAGCTGCAAAGGACTTTGTAGCAAAGCAGCATAGTATTGCTTGTACATTTTCCTATAAAACCTCACTTTTTCTTTCTCCAGTATTAGGTGAACCATCTGCAACATCTTTTATCTTGGATAAAAAGACTAAAGAGGATGACGCTTATGACTTCAGCACAGATTACATGTAACAGATCTGTGCCTCTTATGCTCTCTGTGTATAATGTGCCAGGTTTACCTTGACATAAACTGTAAATTTTGTGAATATGTACCATGATGCGTATATTAAAATAATCAAAACAATTTAGAAAGTATCGACATTCTGTAAATTATCTGGAAGCAAAGACGTCTACTGGAAAATGTAGGTTTTATTTACAGATTTGGGCCACAGGTTACAAAATTAAAACTATGAAGCAGCTTTGAACTAGCTATCCCAGCTAGTTGAACTTGTTATATCATTCTTAACAGTCTATTCTTCTGGTCAGTCAGCACTGTAGTAAGCAAACACTTGGTAAGGCAGATGGAGACATAGTTTATTTGGAAAGCTGACTGCCAGACAGGGCAATGTGTCATCTTTACCCAGCTGAAACACCCCTTTTTCCACTGGTTGCTATAGAGGTGTGAAAGCCTACCAACTGTTAGTTTCACACACACTGGTCTCCAGGATTTCCTGAGAAAAGCTTATAGTTCAAATTCAATTTTATTTTATGTTTGAGATCTCCATATGTCTTCGGATTAGGCTGAATTTGCCTGCTGGATCTGGAATATACCATTTTTCCCAAATATCAGTATATGAAGCAGTTCTTCCCCATGGCTTGAAGTGTCCATTCCAATGAAGTAGTTTGGCAGCCTTTACAAACTGGGGTGAATAGCGTTTTCCAGCACTGGACCCTTATAATTGAGAAAAGCCAAATGATTATAGCTGTCAAGACACAAGGCAATGTCATGCCAAACTGCAGAAAACTTAAAATAGAGGACATAATGAGGATGGTTCTCCAGAAACTTAAGTTAATAAGCTGGAGCTGGGTGTGGTGGCGCAGGCTTGTGATCCCAGTACTTGGGAGGCTAAGACCAGAGGATCTGGGTTCCCGGCCAGCCTCAGCTACCTAGTGAGGCCCTCCGCAACTTAGACCATTTCAAAATAAAGAATAACAAATGGGAAGCTGGGCGTGGTGGCGCACGCTTGTAATCCCAGCATTCGGGAGGCTGAGACCAGAGGATCCAGGTTCGCGGCCAGCCTCAACTACCTAGTGAGGCACCCAAAACTTAGTGAGACTCGGTTTCAAAATAAAGAATAAAAAATAGTGCTGGGGGTATAGCTCAAGGTAGAATGCCCCTGAGTTCAATCCCCAGTACTGCAAAAAAATAAATAAATAAATAACAAATGGGACTGGGGCTGGAGCTCTAGGGTAGAAAGCTCCTGGGTTCAGTCTCCAGTACTACAAAAAAAAAAAAAAAAAGAAAAAGAAAAGAAGTATTAGCCTATTGGTTAATTTCTACTTACCAAGGTGGCGGACATTCCACATGGGGTCAATGGTAGAGTGCTGTTGATAAAATACGATAAGCAGAGGAGGTGTTGTGATGCTGCCAGCCAGTGTTCTGCTGTACAGTCCCTCTCTTGGTAGGACAGATAACAAATGTTAGTGAAGAGTACTGACCAACTCCTGTTGAAATACAAGATTTTTCATAGTTGGGCCAATTACTTACTCTACATTAAGTTTCATCCATTTTTCCAGCTGGTTAGTTATATTCTGTCGTTTCCATTCTGTCAGGTTTGCAACAAAAACTCCAGGATTAAAGGAGCAGGTGCTGGCTTTCATGGAAAGTTTACGAATTCTTTCCTTTTTGTAGTCAAGATAACCAATGTAATTGTACTAAGAACACAAATGGGATCTATGTAAGCCTGCTGCTTCAAACAGAAAGATACAATTTTACAGCCAGTAATGAAAACTCAGCTTACTAAACTAAAACTTCTAAAGTTTTAAGCAAATAAGTGACATTTGGAAGTCTTAGAATGGAACCTAGAGATTGACTTAAAAACCAGATGTTCAAGGAAAATTAGGTTGTCAAGTACATGAATAAATCTACAGAAACGGCATTAGCTCTCATATAAAATAATTGGGGAATGTAAAATGCAATGAATAAGGATGAGTTCCCTCAATGTTACCTCTTCCTATAAAACGTTATACCAGGAGTTGGGTGTCTAGTAATTTACCTGGTTCCCTGCTCCACGGATAACAGCTTTAGTAGAGGTTGAATCACAATCTTCTGAGAATGCAGCTGCATGTCCTGGTTTCAATGGTGTATTGTATAGAGCAAGAATATCACCTGAAATGGATAAGGTGTTATGATTTTTCTTGAGATTCCTTGTTCTTCCCAAGTCTCCTTATGGTGACTTTTTTTAGTTTTTTTTATTTGTGTGTGGTACTGGGGATGGAATCCTAGAGCATTCTACCTCTGAGCTACAACTCTCAGGCCTATTTTATTTTGAAAAGGGTCTCACTATGCTGAAGATGTCCTCACTAAATTGCTGAGGCTAGCTGCAAACCTGCAATCCTGTTTCAGCCTCCCAAATACTGGAACTGCAAGCATACGCCACCAGGCCTAGCTATGGTGACTTTTTTTTGTGTGTGTGGTACTAGGAATTGAACCCAGGGGCATTCTACCTCCAAGCCACACACACACCCCAGTCCTATTTTTTTTTTTTTTTTTTGCGGTACTGGGGATTGAACTCAGGGGCATTCTACCTCCGAGCTATACCCCCAACCCTATTTTTTATTCTTTATTTTGAAACCGAGACTCACTAAGTTTTGAGTGCCTCACTAGGTAGCTGAGGCTGGCCGAGAACCTGGATCCTCTGGTCTCAGCCTCCCGAATGCTGGGATTACAAGCGTGCGCCACCACGCCCGGCTCCCCAGTCCTATTTTTTATTCTTTATTTGGAAACAGTCTCACTAAGTTGCAGAGGGCCTCACTAAGTAGCTGAGACTGGCCATAAACCTGCTATCCTCCTGTCTTATCCTCCCAAATATTGGAATTACAAGCGTGCACCACCACACCTGGCTATTTTTTTTCGTTTTGAAACAGACTCCATAGGTTGCTGAGAGTCTTGCTAAGTTGCTGAGGCTTCCTCCTATCTCAGCCTCTCAAGGACTGGGATTACAAGGCAAGCACTACCATGCCCACCTTACAGCAACCTTTTATAGAAGAACATAAATAAGACAGCCACTGCAGCCCACAATCTGGATGAAAAATAGCATTTGTGGCATTGTTCTTTGGTACCTTGTACAATTACATCATCATCCACGTATATGGCCTTCTTTTCGCTGGGAACCAAAGTTGG
Source organism: Graphiurus murinus (assembly GCA_004027655.1). Classification (NCBI taxonomy): domain Eukaryota; kingdom Metazoa; phylum Chordata; class Mammalia; order Rodentia; family Gliridae; genus Graphiurus; species Graphiurus murinus. Next base: position 25,982 of record PVLC010021245.1, read on the forward strand.
CAAGTAGAACCTTGCAAAGGTTAGCTGGAAAAGGAAAACAGCATTGACATAGAAATATAGTGGCTTTGCTTTTATTTATATAGAAGGAACCAGAATGCTCTTCAAATACTTAACTAAAAGACTCTTAGATCCACTCAAGCTTGGTCCCCAGAGAACTACCTGATACTCCCAAGTACAAACAAGGATGCATGGAACTCACCGGTTTCATGGATTCCACCTGGTCAGGGTCCTCCTTTACCTTTCCTTCCAAAAGTTTAATGTCAAAATTCACAATTTTGTACCTGATACTTTTCAGGGAGTCACTTTTGAGCCAAGACCTGAAGAAAAAACACATTTCACTTTTAAATACTGTTTCCAAACCATCGTCTTACTTTGCATTTTCCTAATGGGAACATAATGTAATTAATGGAAGAGAGATCCTAGGACCAAATGGGTGTTTCCAAGCTCCTTTAGCTGAGACCTGGTTTTGTCTTTGTGTGTATGTGTGTGTGTTACTGGAGATTGAACCCAGGGGCATTCTGCCTCTTAACTATACCCCCAACCCTATTTCAGACATGCACCATCACACCCAGCTTGGTTTTGTTACTTGAAGTGTTTCCCAGAACCAAGTTTCTATGTTAATTCTCTTGTGAGCCGGGCGTGGTGGCGCACGCTTGTAATCCCAGCATTCAGGAGGCTGAGACCGGAGGATCCAGGTTTGTGGCCAGCCTCAGCTACCTACTGAGGCACTCAAAACTTAATGAGACTCGGTTTCAAAATAAAGAATAAAAAATAGAGCTGGGGGTGTAGCTCGGAGGTAGAATGCCCCTGAGTTCAATCCCCAGTACCGAAAAAAAAAAAAAAAAAATCATCCACTGAGTGTGAGGTATTATCTGAAAGAAAAGCCAGTGTTTCCTGAATAAATACTACTCATTTTTCTAGTCCATTCCAAATCATTTGGTAGGCACAATGTTATTTCTGTAGTCTATTTTCACTCCTTGTGGTGGTGGGGATTGAACCCAGGATCTCACTAAGTTGCTGAAGGCCTCCCTAAATTGCTGAGGCTGGCCTTGAATCTGCGATCCTCCTGTCTAAGCACCCCAAGTACTGAGATTACAGGTGTGTGCCACCATGCTCAGCTTCTGTAGTTTATTTTTGTGGTACTGGGGATGGAACCTGGGGGCATTCTACCTCCAACCTACAGCCGCAGCTCTATTTTTTTATTCTTTATTTTGAAACAGGGTCTCACTAAGTTGCGGAGGGCCTCACTAGGTAGCTGAGACTGGCCGCAAACCCAGATCCTCCGGTCTCAGCCTCCCAAATGTGGGATTACAAGCGTGCGCCACCATGCCTGGCTTCAGAACCCTTTTAAAATATAGAAACATACCATATTAAAAGACTACAACCCGGGCGTGGTGGTGCACGCTTGCAACTTAGTGTTTCAAAATAAAGAATAAAAAATAGGGCTGGGGGTATAGCTTGGAGGTAGAATGCCCCTGAGTTCAATCCCCAGTACCACAAAAAAAAAGGGGTGGTCTGAGTTTTTCAAGTATGCGAAAATCATGGTAACTTTGATAAACTTAACCGCAAATATGAAGCCACAAGAATAGAAATGTTTTAGAACTTTGACTGATGTTAATGTGTTAGACAAGCGTTTCTTGAAATAAACTTGCTAAGTCTTCATTTATTTTCATGGATGAGACTCCCATCAAATTAGGTTTCTGTTAATCATAATTATAATAGTAAGGACCGAGGCTGAGACATGAGGATCACAGGTTCTCGGCCAGCCTCAGCTACTTAGTGAGGCCCTCCGAAAACAACTTAGTGAGACTCTGTTTCAAAATAAAGAATAAAAAATAGGTCTGGGAGCCGGGCGTGGTGGCACACGCTTGTAATCCGAGCATTTGGGAGGCTGAGACCAGAGGATCTGGGTTCGCGACCAGCCTCAGCTACCTAGTGAGGCACTCTGCAACTTAGTGAGACCCGGTTTCAAAACATAGAATAAAAAATAGGGCTGGGGAATATAGCCTAGAGCTAGAATGCCTCTGAGTTCAATTCTCAGTACTGCAAAAAAAAAAAAAAAAAAGCTCAGAGGTAGAATGCCCCTGGGTTCAATCACCAGTACTGAAAAAAAAAGTAAGGACCATTTACTTAGAAATTACGTGCTAAGTGATACACACACACACACACTTTTTTATTCTTTTTCTTGACACAACACATAAGTGATATTTTCACTCTATAATTATGA